>JANHFT010003526.1:56749-68312 GCA_032467955.1 Pseudoxenodon macrops
GTCGGCAGATTCCCCCCCCCCCCTATTTTCCTCTCCAAAAACTCAGGTGCGTCTTATACTCCAAAAAATACGGTAGCTCTGTAGGCTCTTGAGGTTTGCTATTGCTGTTTTTTGGGAGCCTTTCAGAGAAGGGAGGGGGAAGTGAAGGTTTCTCTGCATGCATTTGAGTAGAAAACCAGGAAGAAGCTAATGTGGTTGACATCCTCAGGGTTGATGAATGATGCTTTTGTTATGAGGTCTCAAGCAATTGCCACTTTCTCTCCAATGGTTTGCAGCTTCTGTGGCTATTACAGTTTCAAACTGCAGAGCCATGATGGGGAAATCAGGAGATTTTTCAGTTTGAGTAGAGTAGGCAATCTAGGAGGCTACCAAGTGATAGAACCTCATCTCCAACAATAAACTCCAGAAAAGCACTCAAGCATTCCGATAATAAGTTAGAAAAAGAGAAGTCCATTTTGTAAGAGAGAAGGAGGGAAAATATTTTCAGCAAATTATAAATCAGGCATTGGATAAAGTATGCAGTACATTTAAGAACCTTGAGCTTTTTCCTCTCCTCATAAATTTGTATCTGCAGATCCAAATCTTCTTTCACCCCTTTCTTACTGTCTCGTCCTCAATATTGATATAAAATCCAATCAAGAATATCTTGTTCCCTTGGTTCATTTACAAACAGGCTCACATATTGTTCCGGTGACAATAATGACCCTCAGCTATTCAACCCTTAGCTTATCTTTTGCAAAACACTCACTTTGGGGTTGCTGCCTTGGGAGGTAGCTCAGAAAAAGCAGCTGATCCAGAAAATGGCAGCTGGATTGCCAGAGAGAGGATCCCACCCCATAGAATGTCAAGTCTCAGTTGTTGCACTGATCCCCAATACCTCCTGGGCCTAACTCAAAATAGTAATCAGCACTTTTAAAGCTCTTTATGATGTAATGCTGGGTTATATCAAAGCCACCTTGTCAGAAATGAATCTGTCCATCTAGGCTGAGTAGCTAGAAGATGCCTGTTAAGAATCACTTCCCCACAAGAAGCTCAAGGAGAAGGAGCTAGGTGGCAGGCTTTCTCTGTCATAACTTCCACGCTCTGGAGCATGGTTCCCCAGAGTTAACTCAGTTACTTCCTTCCTTATTTTTATTTAGCTATTATTATCTTCATTATATTATCTGAGGGAGATGGGCAGTTAAGAAACATGAAATATAAATAAATAAAAATCTGTCCCTCATTTGTCTGCTCACTGCCCAGAGTCTTAATTGATTGGGAGACATAAAAAATATGACAAATAATACATGCGGTATATAAATACATATGTTTTGTTTTCCTAGTGATCAAGATTCTTCTGCTCTCAGGATTTTCTAAGCAGCAGGACTCTTCACTGAACTGAAGATAAATCCTGAGAATTAACAGCATGTGCCCATTCTTCCTTTACAATATTATAATTTGATATGCCTAGGCTGTCAACAAAGTTATTCAATCTTTACACTGAATAATATATGTTCCCTTTTCTCATGAATAGATCATTCTTGATTCTGAGGGATTGTAATAGAAGTAGGATATGCATCACTTTCTATTTTTTATCCTAGATACTACTTCAACATTCAAAAAAAGTTTAATTTCCTGCCACTGTAATTCTGCACTCTGCAAATTATTTGAACGTTCCCACTATTTGGCTAAGAGCTGCCTAATTACAATTTGAAATCTCTCTCTCTCTCTCTCTCTCTCTCTCTCTCTCTCTCTCTCTCTCTCTCTCTCTCTCCCTCTCCCTCCCTCTCTCCTGTCCCACTTTGTATAGTTATGCATTAAATTTCAAAAGCTGTTTAAACGTAGCCATAAAAGTAAGTTTTGCTTTGTTGTCTCTAAACTTCTAAGGTTCCATTTGGTAGAGCATGGACAAATAACATTGAGATTAATAGGCAAAGTCATTCCATGGATGCAGCAGCATCATGAACGCACTCACCGATGAGCAAAGATCTCTCAGGAACCCAATGATTCAATCTCGTAAACAACTTTGTGGCTGAAAGCATCTGCAACCCATTATGTAGGTAGAGATGCCAAGGTATTTGGGAATTATTTTGTCAGGGAAAAGCAAGTAGAGATTTTAGAACTGAATAAAAATAAATGATTTTCATTCACCTGCTGTTCAAGAACAGAATGATTCTTATATAAGAGAACCAATGGAGGATATGTGGCTCTCTGGCTGTTTCTGAACATTATGTTCCAGCATTTTTCACCAACTCTTTGCGATTGCTGAGAAATATCATTTGATGAGTTCTGGAGGACCAATGGTTTCCCATCTCTGAATAATGGCTGGTTTTAATAATATATCAAAAGTATTTCATTACATATGAAATTAAAACAATAAAATAATAAAAATACACTCTGGGTTTCTGGTGTCATTACATTCTCAAATTGTTCTGGTGTGGCTTTTTATTTTATTTTTTGAGATCTATTGTCAAAGTCACCATTGACGGTTCTGTCACTTATATTCTCCTCACATTCATCTGACCATGTTTTAAATGCCAAGCTAGTGCGTTCGGACTGCAAGCTGGCTTTTGATTTATTTTAACTTTTTAACCAAGGATAAATATATTAGAAGAAGGAGTGGAAATCAATGAATATTCTACCTAACTGGTGATCCCTTTCTGTCTCTCTTTTTTCTCTTTTATGCAAACATTTGGTTTTATTTATGTGATGCATAAACACCTAGCCATCCCTAATTTGTTGTGTCTCATTACCAATTAATAGAGAAGAACATAGGGACTTGCATTAGAACATATTTTTTTCCTTCCTGGTCAGAAGACCTGCAGTTGAGATACTTTTAAGGGGTTAGAAAGAATCCCAGAAGTCATACTTTCCATCTCAGCAAAATGTTGGAAGGAAATTATTACAACTATCCATCTTCTGTCCATCAACATCTCTGAAAAGCAAAATGAGAACAAATTTGGTGTGGTGAAACCAATAAATAAATAAAGGAAGGAAGGAAGGTTTGAGCTAAAAATGGATCAGATTAGGCTGTGGAGAGAAAAAAACTATTTTCCTATTGGAAACCAAGTTAGGTCATAGTTAAAATTACTGCTGACTGCTCCAGTCTAAGCCCTCTTCCTCCTATTTAGGTAACCAGCGTGAAGAACATGAATATGAAGTACAGTATGAACTTTGATAGATAACATAAGTTTTTGCGCTTCTTGGAATTGAGCCTGAAGGCTTCCAGGCAAATGACTCAATATCAGTTTTGGTACTAATATTTATGATGCTCTGTTGAATGGTTTCCTTGGCATGATATATGCTTAGATATTGAATTGATAAACCATAACATGAAACATCTTTGGTAAATTGGTTACCCACCTGCTGTATGTTTTGTTCTCTAGACTGGGGGTCCGGAGCCACATGCGGCTCTTTGGGCCCTCTGACATGGCTCCCTGTCCCATCAGTGTTTGGTCTTACCCTTTGCCCTTCGCCCCTTTTATTTCTTTTTTGGAAATCTGGCCTGAGGAATGATCGCCAGCCACAGTGGACACTTCTCTTCGGGCAAGCCTCCTCCTCCCCTCGCAATCACCTGGCTGGCTATGGCTGAGCCAGGAGCATGCACATGCGTGGGGAGACCCTCGTCAAGCAGGCACCAAAGCACAGGAAAGGTGCACGCAGGGCAGGCAGCCGCTTGCTTAGGGAAGGTCTCCCCGCATGTGCGCAGGTCCCAGCTCAGCCACAGCGAGCCAGCCCGGATTTCCAAAAGAAAGGGAAAAAAACCAACTTGTGACAAACCCCAAAAGGAGCACACAGGGCTTTCTGATAGTAAGAACAGGCATTGGGGTAGGGAGCGAAAGAGAGTGACAGCGACAGACACACACACACACACACACACTCACAGACATAGAGAGACACAGAAAGAGAAGTGGGGAGAGAAAGAAAGAGAGAGAGAAATGAAAGGGAAATAGAGAGAAAAAAAGACAGATAAGAGAAAGATAAGAGAGAGGGAGAGGGAGATAGAGAAAAAGAAAGAGATGTGAGAGAGAAAGATACAGGGAGAGGGAGAAAGAGATAAGAGGGAGTTACTTATTTCCCATACAAAATAAGGAACCACAAAACTTGGGTAGGCACGGCTGGGGGGGATCATGTAACTGGGTGGGAGGGAGTGACGTCGAGTTGGCCACGCCCACCCAGGTTTTGTGGTTCCAACTGTTTTGTTTTCTATGGGAAATGGGCCCAAGTGGCTCTTTGAGTGTTAAAGATTGCCAATCCCTGCTCTAGACATTATTTGGGTAATTGCTATGAAGGAAAAATTATCATTGTTTCCTTTGTTCCATAAGTTGCAATAAAAACATGATAACACACTGTAGCATTCAATTTTTTTAATAAGACTATAAAACAGCATAATATAGATATAAAACTGAAAGACTTTACTTCAAAATGGATTAACAAATGAATGAGAAAACCTGCACTGACCAGGGAGATGATGTAACAATACTGCAAAAGACGCACAAATGCAATTAAATATTCCAATTTCTCTTAGTTTGGAATCTATCAGCAAAGCTATAAACACAATTATAAACATTTCGTCACTCACAGCTTACTCAGAGCAAACTAGATTTGATATTAATTGCAACATATTTGAGAGTACAATTGCCTGGTAGAAATCACAATGATGGAAAGAATGAGTAAATGTCCAAACATTGGATGTAAGTCTGGTGCCTTAATCTCAGGATATTGCAACATTCATTTCCTCCTTTCCTCACTTTGCCCTCCACCCTGTCATTTGCTCTGGTGTCATCTTTTGTAAGGACATCAGGCCAATCCACAGTAGGTATCAGACAACTCAGCTGAAAAGCTTTTGGCTCTGTTCTAGTTGAGTTGTTGTTGTTTGAACAGAGACCATGCAACCTTCCCTGGATAATAAAAAAAAAAAGAACAATGCCAAAGTCTAGTTTTTTTTTTAATATATCACGTCATATGTCATATAATTACATATATTAAAATGTTACATCTAAGTGGAAGCCAAAAAAAACCAAATAAACTCTAGCACATTGAAATATGTACCCTGAGATTCTGGATGGCAGCTAGTAGGAAAATAATAGAAGCCAAGACTCTGGGAAAGGCATCTGAATAGACCAGAAACACTACAATCAAAAGCATCTTCTGGCATGTTTCACTTGGAACTCCTCCAGAGAGGAGGGAGAAAAAGGATGCCTATTTTATAATAGTGTTTACTATATGCACTCTTAAAAGTCCTGCTATTAAAAATAAATATTAGCTTTCTTTCCTAATCTGCTGCCTAATTAGAATATTTTTATGGTTAGTAACCAGGTTTTTTTTTAATTAAAATATAATTGATAGAGTCATTGCCTCTCTAGCATTTCTCAGTTTCCTGAATAATATTATCCAACCTTACACTCTTCTTGAAAGAAAAATGCTGGAGATGAGTGAAGCTGTGTTTCTTGAACAAACGGATTACCAAATAAACCAATAGTTTTACAAGAGAATAATTGATGGGCTAAAGATCTCTTGCCCTGCTGATCTTGTCTACCCATTATTATCTCCGCTTGGAAAATCCCACCTGGCTTGGCACATAATTGATAATGAGAGGATTTCCTTCTCAAACTATTGTTAGATTTATACATCTTAGAGAACAAACCCCCAAGCTGAGGTTGACTAGTTCTCTATTTTAGTTTGTGTTAAAATATAATTACATTTAGGCACAATCAATTCCAGGTACTAAGTAGCTAATACTTCGGTTTTTTTGGGTGCATGCGGCGGGGTCAATAAAGCCATCAAGTATATCTAAGAGATATATGCTTAGAAGGTTCGTCTTACTGTCTATTGAAGTGCTTGATTTTAGAGCTTGGGCAACATGGTGTCTAAAGCATGTAAAGGATATTAGATTGGAAAGGTTGCTACAAACAAAGCATTAAGCTAAGCCAACGAGGATGAGGTGATGTATTGATTTTACTGAAATGGGTGTCTCTATGTATTGTCTCTATGTATTGATTTTACTGAAATGGGTGTGATACAGACTGATAGGAAACTGCTACCTTGAACCTCATGCTTTGAACATCAAGAGAAACTAATTATAAATTTACCCTGGGAACTTCTTTGTCCTTTCTGAAGAAAATGCATTACACTTACCTCCTTAACTGGTAAACCAAGTTAATGTTCTTCCATCATCTGAATAGCGTTAGAGCAGTGATGAGATTCAGCCAGTTTGCACCATTTCGGGAGAACCGGTTGTTAACTTTCTGAGCAGTTTGGCAAACTGGTTGTTGGAAGAAATCATTTGGGCAGAGAACCGCTTGTTAAAATACTTGAATCTCACCACTAGGTTAGAGGCTGTTGAATAACCAGTGCAGGCCTTTGTAGTTCTTCAGACTTCCCCCTTTTTATACATCTGATAATTTGCATGCACTTACTTCTGCTATTGGTGTATATTTTCCAACTTCCCAAACAGATATTGTCAGAATTGTGTCCTTCTTTCAGTGTTGAGCAACATTTATTCCAATGCTGTAAGCATAAATCTTTTTAAAATAGGATGTTCTTGCTTTTTTTCTGAGATTATACCTAGTAAGAAAAGTTAGGTTTTGATTTCAGATTTAAATTCCAAAATATTCCGTAGTGTACTGTGTAGTATTAGAACCACTAATAGAACTAGTATTCTGAATTTTTTACAATGTAAATTTTATTTAGTTCATAATTCTTCCTATTGTGTTATAGCTGTTTCTTTAAAGTTTCGTAAATATTTTATCATATAGGATTTTTGGTTTCTCTCTCATAGCTAAGTAAATAGGCATCCATGCATCCTAATAGGTGGTTTTGCATAACATTATTATTATTTTTCTTACTGTCCCTCGTTCCTTCTTTGCACAGATTTCTCATTATTTCCTACTAGTGAATCTTTCTTCTTGAGCCTAATGGCTAAATTCTATGCTGCCCTATGGATGACCTGTAACTATCCTGAATAGATACATTCTTTTCTCCATATGCATTTGAGAGAGGGAGACTACCATATATTCAAGAACATGAGTGGGGTAATTGGATTGAATTCATAACTTATAACTGTTATTTGCTTTCACATGATTCTTCCTGGATATTCTTTTGGCTCATTATAGTTATTTTTAATCCTAATGTATAAGTCAGTTCTATATTAAGTGTAGATCTGTCTTTATGATTAAGTTGGCAAACAAATTGAAAAAAATGAATAAATAAGTAAGAGTGATTGAACTATTCTTTAATAGGCTAGTTAGAACTTTTAATGTTTACTGCCTAAACACATTTTGAATCTCTTTTGTAAGTATGGAACTCAGAGGTGGGTTCCTACCAGTTCTATCCGGTTCTATAGAACCAGTAGTAACTCTGTGATGATGTCACGGAGCCAGTTTTGTCAGTGTCTCCATGGGCGCCACTTTGGATTTTGCTGCTGCGCTTGCGCAGAAGATAATTTTTGCTTCTGCGCATTTTTGCTTCTGCTTCTGCTCAGAAGCTAGTTTTTGACTGCCGTGCGTACACGCACTCAAGCCGCAACACTGAGCGAACCGGCAGTAAGAAGATTCAGAACCCTCCTCTGATGGAACTGTGACAAAAGAAACTATTTATATACTTTTCTTTTTCAAACTCACTAAAATATTCCACTAACTGCAACCCCTTCCCCAGAAAGCTAATCTAAGTCAAAAAATATTTGCACATTGCATTACCAAAAATCAAGTTTATGTTTGGTTTTATATGTTGGCTAACAATACAATTCCCTAAGGTGCTTTTCTAAATGCCATTCTCTTGTATTTCAATCTACTTGATGGGTACCTGCAGCAATTTGCAACTGACACAGTTATCTGTCACTTCGGTGCAATTAGGGTATGTACTTTAATTTTAAATATATCAAAGGAAAGCCCTCTAAAGAGACAGAAATGAAGAGGGGCAGTGAGTGTATCGAAGCATATAATTTAAGATGCAAAATTTTAAAAATTGATTTTCTCTGAACTTTTACATTAAGCTAGGCTGGCTGCCAGCAAGGTTAGTTACTCCTTGATATTTTTTGATGTGATGCTAGAATGACTCTAATGATCTCTAAATCACTTAATAAGATTACAATTCCATTGTTAATATCTAAAGTCTTGGGAAGTTGGCATTCAGACTCATTCAGAGTCCTTATATCTTTGCTGGCTTTAACTCTTTTGATAATTATATTTTTATTAAAATGGTTTGTTCTTAATATAAAACAGAAATAGAAATAAAGACAAGGGGATAGAGGGTGGTGAAGTGAGAGAAGAAAAGAAACAAAAATCTGTGGCTTCCAAATTCTTTTGGTGCAGTAAGTTACCTAATAGAGTTATAATACCAACTTACTACTAATGCCAAATTATAACTACTCGCCATTTCTATAGCAATAGCTGACTTAATCCTCAAAACTCAAAATCAAAGTTTCTTTTTTTTCCTCTTTCAAGCATAAAGTCCAAAAAAGGTTTCCAAGTAACAATAAAACTATTTACAACCTTTTCCCTAATTAGTGCAGTCACTTTTTCCACTTTTACTAGTTTCATCATCTTTTCATTCCATTTCTCCATTGTGGCAGTTGACTCTTCTTTCCATTTTGGGGCATATAGAATTCTTGCAGCTGTCAATATATTCAGTACAGTAACAGAGTTCCATTTCCCCCCAATTTCTTTATCTAATAGTCGTAAAAGATAAAATTCTGGTTTCCATTGTAAGTCCATTTTAGAATCTTCTGAATTGAAACCTGAATGTGTTCCCATTATTTCTTTGTCTTATCACATGTACACCACATATAATAACCATATGAAGGAAGTTAGCAACCACCCACCCCTCCGAGAAGAATGAAATATCCTAGGAAATATCAGAAAGGCAGAATATTATGTTTCCTTTGATGAGAAATGGAGAAACAGTCAGGAAGCAGACTCACTCTTAATAGCCCCCACCTTCCTCAATAGCAGATGTCCTGTATTTAAGAGATAAAGAGATGGCTAGATCTATTCATATGCAAATGCCCTCCCCCAAGTTTCAACAAAGGTAGGATTAGCAACACAATTTATGGCATCTAGGGAAGAAGATTTAACCAGGCCTGATGGACAACCTACAAAGTTAGCTAAGATCCCCATCCCCTGGGAGTCTGACAACCAATCAGTGCATTTCTTATACAGGAACAGGAAACTCAGAGGTGGAGCCCAACAGAGGGCATAAAACTCAGGCACTCCCAGCAATCCGCCCTTTTTCTGGTCTTCTTCAACATCTTGAAACATGTGATTGCCTTTTCCCCCAGGACCTCAAACCATGTGGTCCTGCTGTCCACCATTAAGCCATCTTTCCAAGCAGCCGCCATGTTTCCAGTGTCTTTTTCCCCCACTTGGAACTGAACCCAGATGGACATTTCTTCCAACACTGGGTTGCACCTCGGTTAAAAATTTTGCCTTGCAAATACGAAGCACATGGGCATTGTCCTGAAGACCCATTGAGGAATTAAACCTGAGAGAAAGGGGAGTGCAAAAGTGGTGGGTAGAAATGCAAAAGAAGATAGAAAGATGCACCCCTTCCCCTGAATGATGATGATTTGATTCTGGATAAACTAATCCGGTTTGCCTGCTTCAGAGAAAGGGTTGTTTGCAATGTTGTTAAACGTGAGCATAATAAACCTGGTTAAGAAAAGATCAACGATCGCTCTCCGTTGTGCAGTTGATAAATGGCTGCTGTTATATCTTAAGACTTTATGGATTTAGTTCCCTTATTAACCCCTCAGTGTAAAACCTGAAATAAATTCAACTTAGGAAAATCGGGCATACGACGAGCTGCATGCTTCCTTTTTGAATTGCTGTTGACAGTGTTATCCCCAGTTCACACTGACTGTGTCAATTGCAAGTGGCAGTTGGGACTGACATTCTGAATTGTGGAGGAAACAGTCTTTTTGTCCTAAAAATGTTGTGTGTGTGTCTGTCCCCTTCTTTGTGACTCGCTGGGACTTGAACGATCAACACTTGAGATAGGAACATCTTTGACAGGAGTGACACAATTTGTATACCTGTGGACAGAAATTAAACCAAAGCCCACATTGGATGGAAAACCTAGTAAGCTCTGAACGTTAGGCTGCTTTTTGAGTGGAACAAATATCTGATCCAGCCTAGGAAGACCATCTTCTTCTATTTAAAATAAATGTTAGTTAAAGAAGTGGATTGTGGGAAGGCTTTAATGTGTATTTGTCAGTTTGTTGCAAATATCAAATCCTGCTGAATCAGCAGGATTCATTAACTTCTTTATATGCATAGTAACACATGAAGATAAATGTACAATACCAATGATGGTTCTTCAAACTTGGTAGCCAGTACAAGCAGAGTTTCATTCCAGTTCAGATCAGCAGATAAATCCAGACTAGTTTCAGTTTCAAGTCTCAGCAAAGCACACAGAAGTTAATCCACACCCAGACTCCAAACTGTTTCAGCTCCCATTGGCTGATCTGTTACCATGCTTGTTCATTGGCTGACCTTGTTACCATGTCTCTGCCAGCTCATGAATATTCTGACAGTACTGCCGAGTGCAAAAAGCAGAATCCTGTGCTTACCTTTGGACTGAACCATTGAATGGGATCTCTCTTGCGATTGGTGTCTCTGGGATCCCGTGTATGCACATCCAAACATGGTGAAGGTAATTGCTTATCTAAAGATGCTTCATGAGCCTTTTCTCTTTCAGCAAGCAGAGATGAGCTCCAATCCAGGAAAATTAAGCTGGACTACGAGGAAGTTGGAACCTGCCAGAAGGATGTCATTAACATCTGGGACAAGAAACTGTTGAATTGCAGAGCCAAGATTAGATGTGATGTGGAAGACATCCATACCACCCTGAAAGATGGTAAGTTCTGAACCCAACGGACTTAACTGCCTGGGGGGGGAAAGGCATGGGTCGCAACCAAGGCTTGGCATCCTCAAGGGAAATGGCACCCATGCAGGAGAGGAACATTACACAAACATTTGGCTGTGTCTCAAAATCTCAATGGGGTTCCTTTGCATCTACTGCCTGGTTTTTTTAATTGATTAGTGATTCATTAAGCATTGAGTGTTGATTTAGCCATTGAGGGAAGAAAAAGGGAAAGATGTCCTTGAGTGGAGGTCCTCTTAGTGCTTCAGGAGCACCTCCAGGTTGGGTTTGTGTGTTTGTGGGTGGGTGTTTGCCAACAGGGTGTGTTTGTTCCTTCTCCCGAAATACTTTTCTTGCATTTCTCCAGTGGTGCAACTATATATATATAACCTGGCAGAATACCTCTGCCTTCTACCCACCATCCTAATAAAGTCCAACCCTGCTTAGTGCTCAAGGCCAATCAAAGGCAACACTTATTTCCTTAAGTTCAGAAATAGCTTCACCACTGCCAGATATTTTCAGCTGTTGCACACACTCAAGCTTGTCCCTATCAGAGATGGTATTCGGTAGGTTCTGACCAGTTCTGGAGAACCAGTAGCAGAAATTTTGAGTAGTTCGGAGAACTGGCAAATACCACCTCTGACTGCCCCTGCCCCCATCTATTCTCTGCCTCCCGAGTCCCAGCTGATCGGGAGGAAATGGGGATTTTGCAGTATCCTTCCCC
>JANHFT010003526.1:68412-91990 GCA_032467955.1 Pseudoxenodon macrops
GTGGAACAACTTGCCTCCAGAAGTTGTGAATGCTCCAACACTGGAAGTTTTAAAGAAGATGTTAGATAACCATTTGTTTGAAGTGGTGTAGAGTTTCCTGCCTAAGCAGGGAGTTGGACTAGAAGACCTCCAAGGTCCCTTCCAACTCTGTTATTTTATATTCTATATGTACCTATATATGCTGAGTTCAACGTAGTTTACTTTTAAATTATGAAACCCAGGGATTTAATCTTAATCCATGTTCATCTGCAATTGTGTTGGCATCCTAAAATAAGGGTGAACTTTAATATTGATAAAACTATTTAGAACAGAAGTAAACATGCCTTTGGGACTAAAGTGGAATTAAAAAAAAGAGAGATAGTGAGTATTTTCACAAAATGGCTAATACCAGATTGGTTATAGTTTACCACAAAAGAGTCATTCCTCATTAAATTCTAGGACAAACTGGATTTCTTCAAGGGCTGGAGCATCTTTGTAGTTCTCCTCTGCGGGCTGGCGGGGTATGTGGGTGAGACAGATACCTCCAGCAGCACCCTACTGGCCAAAATGAGGTGCGGGGGTCCACATGCATCTCCCCTGCCCCTCATTTCCACCATCCATGGCCTCCTGCAGCACTCTGCCAGTCGTTTTTGGGTACGCAGAGTGCTTCAGGAGGCCATGGAGGGTGAAAATGAGGTGCGGGGTGGTGGTGGAGCACGCAGCCTGTTTTAGCCACCAGAGGTATCGTGGGCTGGTCCTTTGATATTTCCAGACCGGCCAGATTTAAGCACCCTGCAGGCCGGATCTGGTCCACAGACCTTGAGTTTGACACCCCTGCTCTAGGATGAATATTTGGCAAGTCTTAGCTTTCTTTTTGCCTTTGTTTTTTTGAAATAGGCACACTTCCAAATGCATGTTAGATTGGGGCCACCACAAAACATTCATTCTCCTACAGTGGCTCTTGTATCTGTGTGAACACAGAGGCATGCTTGCAGATGAAGAGAATGCTAGAGGTTGACAGTTTCAGCACACCAACTTTATTATTATTTTTAATTTTAATATTTTTCTTTAAAAAGTCCATTGATGCAGGGACCTGGGGAGACAACAAGGATGATGTTCATATCTGCTCATATACTGGAGCCTATGGTCACTGTGGTGCCTCCCCTTGTAATAAGTATTTGGCCTTAATCCTTCCTTTGTGATTTTCTATTATAGCAATATTAGGGGGAAATCTGCATATCTGAATATTGTATCCCTTAATGAATGCATAAACTTTAAAAAAAGGCTTTCTATTACCCTCCAAGAGCATTAACGTCTTGCACATTTTTCTTTCTCCGTTCCATAAGTGCTGTGCTGATTCTTTTCTATTAAACCTATAACTCATTGTTAAGGTCTTAGCCTCGTGAATACACAAACTTTGAGTGTTCAGCTATTGCTTACAAAAGCTCCAAAATGACTTAAGTGAACTTCAAAAAGAGTAAACTGGTTGATTTCAAGTTAGTTCAGGTATCCTTGCCTTACTATACTGGCAGAGATAATTTGGTGGCATTTGTCATCATCACAACTAAAGAATTACCTGTAATTGCTTTAGTTGGTTAGTTTTATTTCTGAATCACTTGTATTTAATATCTGGTAAGAATCAGAGGAGAATATTGCTGTTTTGAGATCATCCCTGCAACCTAGGGTTCCATTAAAAAAATGATGTTTGGAGTGTTTTTAATGGGTAGCATAACTGGATGAAAATCAATCTAGTTAGGGTCTTTAAGTAAAAATTAGAATATTTTATGCAGCAATGGAAGCAGACAATGATACAGCATATGTGTATTTTAACATATGTGTATTTTAACAGTGTATTCGTATTTCTCATAACAATTATAAAATACAAGCATCAAGACATATACTTAAGCATGTACTATTGTTTGCATAAATGTACATATTATGTACATTTATTTGCTGTAAAAGAGTTACTCAGGAAAGCAAACAAGAAAACAGAACAAAATATAAATACTTTATCCAGTGGAGAAAAGCTGGAATGAATAGTGGAATAAATGTATACTGGTTACAGTATATACAGCCAAGCTGTGAATTAATATTTTAACTGCATATGCTTCTTTTTGCGACATGCTGTTTTGCTAAACAGAGTATTTTGATCTAGATGAAGCAAACAACAAAATGATAAAGTTATTTTGAATGTGGGAAACTATATCGAACAACTTCGAGCTTACTGGTAATAGTATTACCCCTCCAATAGAAAAGTACAATACCAAATACAAGTAATCCTCGACTTATGACCACAATTGACCCCAAATGTTCTGTTGCTAAGTGATACAGTTGTTAAGTGAGTCTTCCCTCAATTTACGACCTTTCTTTTCAAAATTAATAAGTGAGTCATGGCAGCTCTTAAGTTAGTAACAGGGTTGTGAAGTGAATTTGGCTTTGTTTATCAGAAAGTTACAAAAGGTGATCACATGACATGATCACATGACCCTGGGACAATGCAACCATAATAATTATGAGTCAAGTTGTCAAGCATCTAAATTTTGATTACATGACCATGGGCTTGCTGCAATGGTGGTAAGTATGAAAAATGGTCATAAGTCACTTTTACAGTGCTGTTGTAACTTCAAATGGTCACAAAACAAACTGTTGTAAGTCTAGGACTGCCTTTACTCAGATGAGAAACAGGATTTGCTGTAACTCATAAAGAAAAAGTATTAGTCCTGGCTAGTAGAAAAATTCCCCAATACTAAATCTACCAGGGGGGCATATAGGAAGTGGTTAAAGTGCTGAATTAGGACTGGGGCTATTCATCTTTAAAGTTGAAACTTAAAACCACAAAACACCCTCAGTGTAGTTGATCTGATACAAGGTTGTTGTCACGGGTATGAAGTGAAAGGAAGCATCCAGGTGAGCTGATTCAAACTTCTAGAGAAAAGGTGAGATATAAATCTTATATCTAATAAATAAAGATTAAGCCAATTCAGGTTTTTTTTACACTCCCACATTTATAATTTAAACTTTGGAGTCCTCTAGAGCTCTTTATCAGAGGAAAATTGTCATATGGATGGTCTTTTATTTAGCAGAAATCATCCATGCTTTCAAGCCAAAATTACTTTATCCTATGAAGTTGTAGAGCAAATGGGTAATTTTATAGTTCAGTGCAAAACAATGGGTGAGTTAGTGGTGGTGAAGATGACAATTTCCATTCTTTCCCAGTAGGTTGAGTGTGATGCCAAGCATGACTGAAATCAAACTAAAAAGTCCAGGAAATGTCAAAGCTACATGTAGGAATTCCAACTGCAACACATACAAACACATGAAAGAGGGGGGAGGGAGGGAGAGAGGGAGAGAGAGAAGAAAGAAAAAAAAAAAAGAGAGAGAGAGAATGTTAATTAATTATCATGGCCACCCATCTTCCAAAAATGAGTGAAGGCCAGAGGTGGGTTCCTACCAATTCTATAGAACTGTTAGTAACTTGGCAATGACGTCATGGAGCTGGTTCCTTCGGTGTTTCCGTGACCACTGCCATTTTGAATTTTGCTTCTACGGATGCGCAGAAGCTATTTTTGACTACTGAATGTGCGTGTGTGCGCTTTGCACATGTGTGCAAGGCGCGATCCTGAGCAAACCTGCAGCAAAACAATTTACAACCCAGACTTCATCTAGGCAGTGAACCTAGTTTGAAACATTAATATGACAATAAAAAAGTAATATAACTTGCAAAATATAACAATATAACAGAAAGCATATTATTCTGACAAAAGTGAAGGAAAAAGTCCTATCAGTCTATGTAAGAAAAAAATAATACTAATGGGTTTTTCCCAAAAAGATGTATCTACTGAATAGATAGGATTTTTGAGTTTCTATTTCATATATTTCTGATTAAGAACATTCTATTCTGATTGTTGTTTTACTGACTGTTTGTATACTGTATATGCAGAAATGTATTTGCTGAAACATGTTTGTTGAATCCTAATGCAGTACAGTAGATAGTTCATTACAGAAAGACTGACTTTATATAATGAACATTTTGGTGTCACATCCTTTTAAAAAAACACACACACACACACACATGCCTTCCTAACAATTTTAATGGCATTTTAAGACTTTTATTATTTTACTTTTTCTCTGCTATGCTTTTGCTTGTTTAATTTATTATGTCAGAACTACTGTTCTCCTTTCCATCCTTCTCCATCTGAGTTTAAGATAGTTTATATCCTTTTATTGCTATTTGCCCAGGTGTTACTAATTACATAATGTAAAAATCATGTCATTAAATTACAAAATAAAGGAGCAAATGTCACATGATGATTGGCTTAGCCAAGAGTTTCTCTTAAATTATCTTCTTCCATGAGTTTATGAAGCATGTAATAGCAGTGTTCTTGCCTAGCTACAGCTAGCAGTATGAGCTCGTCATGCAGTTATGTCTCAAATTTCTCATGGAAATCTGGGATGTGCCACTCTGGAATTGGCTTGTAAAATATGTCCCAATGAGTTAAACAATATCCTTATAATATAAAGACAACCAGCATTTACCACATGTTGTTTAACTGGTCCTCCTGCCTGTGCATTTTCTGTTCAAGTCGGAATAAAGATTTTTATTTAATTTGTATGTTGATGTGTGTATACGTTTGTTTCTTGTTTTTATTCTATTTTAATTGTTAGCCAGACAACATACTTGAGATGGGTGACCATTTAAATTAATTAATTAAATAAATCACACACACACCTCTCCCCCCCTCTGTATTCCCATCAAATTGATATTGATTTCTGTTGGGTAGTGATATAGAATTAGCTTGCTAGTGCCATTTTTTAGGCTGTTCATCTGATTTCCCAGTCCTGGGATTCCTGTTGATCTCCTACCCAAGTACTAATCAGCCATGGTGGGTTGTATTGTGATATGACAGGGTTTGATTTGGACTGCAAAGTGACATTCTGTCTATAAAAAAAGAATTGTCTCAATAATATAAGCCTAGAAAACGTGCTAGATGAAGCCATCTATCTATTGTATGGATTTCCTTCTTGTTTCCCTGTGCAACAAACTGCAGCAGAAGACGATATTCATGTTGATATCATTGGTATCTGTAGGCTGATAAGAAAATAGGCATATTTCATATAGGTAGTCTTTGACTTACAATTACAATTTTTATTTTATTTTTCATTTTGTTTTATTTGTCAAACATGTATAAGATAACAGATATAACTATATATAATATGGATATGAATAAATGGAGTCAGTAGGACAGGAATGGTAGGCATGTTGGTACAGACCTCTTAGATTGGGGTGAGGTCAACAGTAGACAGTCTAAGGTTAAAGTTGCTGAAAAAAACTGAAACTGAAAAAAAGTTGCCTATTGGCATAGTTAGTAAAAGAGCAAAATTCAAAACTGAAAATGGGCTCCTGAAATGCTGTGAATTTATATATATATATACTGTATATATTAACTGCAGTCTCGTAGATTGAATAATAAGACCTCAGGAGCTAGTCTGAAAGATTATTTATTTATTTATTTATAGAGCGTACATATGATTACAGACAAAGTATAAACATGATTGTGAATACATAAGACGTATAAGCTTGGTTATGAGTTCGTGAGATGGTTATGAATACATTGGGACATTAGGACAGGGATGGTAGGCATGCTGGTACACTTATGCACGCCCCTTACAGACATTTTAGGAATAGGGTGAGGTCAATGGTAGATAGTATGAGGTTAAAGTTTTGGAAGTTCAACAACAATGTCAGGTTGAAGAATGATTTCTTTCTGAGATAACTTCTGCTTAAATATAAAGATAAATGAATCTATTTGTAGAGGATAGAAAGCAGAAAAAGTGGAGTGTTAATCTTCTCCTGTAACTATTAGTTTACAGATTATTTTAACTTTACAGTGTATTAAGCCTTCTGTAAACAGAATTTGGCTGCACATTAAAAATCAATCTTGATAAAAAATATCTAGCACATCCTTCTCAGAACAACAGTTCTGTGTGTCAGTAGTTAAACAGAGTTTCTTCAAAGACATTTTAGATACAATTACAGTTTTTGCAGATTTTTGTGTTGTCTGATACATCTTAAGGTCAAGTCAGCTCACCTGACCTTAAGCTGACCTGAATGCATCACCAGAAATAATTGTGAAAAGTTATGCCTATAGTATGTTCTTGAATAATTGGAGGAATTTATATTCTTCAGATACTCTTGTTCATCATACAGTACTGTATATATTAAACATTTTACGCTCTAGATCACAATTAATACCTTATTTTAGGTTGCACTTTTCTTCTGGATTTTGTGAAGATATTGGATAATCCATGTAGGCAGGACAAAGGGGAAATGTTATTAAAAATAGAACTTGGGACACATGAATAAACCATTAAAAAAAAAAGCTGTCTGGACACTTGCCAAGAATGAACTTTTCCAAATTTTTTCCAAAACTTTTCCAAAGTTTGTCCTCCAATTTCAGTTTTATTCTTTTTTTTCTGCCAAGAAATGTCTTAAGATGCTTTTGAAATTTTCTGTGCTTTTGCTTACCAGTACATCGGAGTCTGTTACTAGTATGATAATTAAGCATTTTAAGCAAAGAAGGACCTCAGATGGAAATTCAAGCTGAATCTGTTGGCAGTTTGAAGATGAAGTTAAAGTGGAACTGCAAGCGAGGAAGAGAGTAAATTCACAGAGGAGATACTTTAATGTGCTAGTGGTCTGTATTACTTTGGCAGTTTTTCAGGGCATGACTGGAATTCAAGTTTAGGTTTAAAAGATGCACATTTCATTTTCTCCTGGGACAAAAATAGCTAAAGAGCACTAGGCCCTTGGACTGCCTTGCAACACTTGGCCCTCTGAGAAAGAAGTAGGACAGAAGCTACACTAGAAATACATTTATTCTAATGATTTCTACTTATTTATGGTAAGGAACACTTTGGAATAGTCATCCATTTCCATTTGTAAATAATACTTAGATCGGTTGTGTTAAAATGTGCTTCCCCAGGGAAGATAGCAAATGATAAGTTTAAAATTATTGCAAATCTTAATGGTTCTGTTCTTTATAGCTGATGGGTCACAAACATAGCCCATGGGCTTTAGTAAATGTTTACATAATACCAATACCTCTTAGACTTATATACCACTTCACAGTGCTTTATAGCTCTCTTTAAGCGGTTTACATAGTTAGCATATTGCCCCCAACAATCTGGGTCTTCATTTTACCCACCTCGGAAGCATAGAAAGCTGAGTCAACCTTGGGCCTAGTGAAATTCGATCTGCCAAACAGCTGGCAGCAGGTGATCAGCAGAAGTAGCCTGCAGTACTGCACTCTAACCACTGCGCCACCGCAGCTCATGTATAACCAAGCAATAGCAGTAGAATCCTAGCAATCTAATAACTCAAATATAATCAAACAGTAACAATAATAAAACAATATACCAGATTTCATAGTTCAATCTGACCACTTTCTCTTTTACCTAAAATCTTAATAACTTAAGGAAAAGATCTGGGATTTGTTTCAGGCAAAACAGATCTTTGTCTTCTCCTGAGAATCTTAGATGGGCCTCTGAAGCTCCTCCAGAAATTCCCATGGAATTGTAATTTTAAATGTGACTAGAAGTGAGGTTGAATAAATACATGTAAAGTAATCCCGTTTGGGTTGCTTTTTTTAAATTTAGTTTTATTTATATTGACATGAAAATAAAAAACAAATTTAGCTTTTCTTCTGGTTTTTCTAATTTTTTTTGGAAGTGTAACTATTTTGTAACTTCCTCTAAGGTTCAGGGTAATCCTGAGTTTAAGTATTGCTGTGCCCCCTTGTTTTAATGTAAATTGAGCCCTTGTCTTTACTATCTGCTGATTTAATAAAAATGATCTTACTTTTTTTGAAGAAAGCTGAAACTCAAATCTTTGAGTTGCTAGGAAAGCTAGTATTCATAATCCCTTTTTTCATTCATTGATGTTTGAATAACATTCTGTAAATAACATTTACAGTCTAGTTAGTCTTATAAGCTGCATTTTATGCCTTTTAAAAGCCTGTGTACTGTTTTCTGAGTCTATTAGTAATATCTTTCATCAGCTGGATTGTATTTGGGGATTTATCACCCTATCCCATTGTTTATTTGCCTGAGGAAAAACAACTTATGAGTTAATTAAAAAAAGTTTTAAGTTCAATTACTGCAAATCTGAGTGCATATATCTATGTGTATATCATCATAATTTGTTAAATAACTCTGTTGCCTGATTTCATATATAATGCTGCTCTATGAAGACTCTTAAATATACTAAACAAAAAAAAAACACCCTACTGTCACTTAGAGTATTATTTGAATGCATATTGTACATATGGGCATATTTATTAATAATAAAATAATTTAGTTGATTAAATTTATAAGCCATCTGATTTCAAAGGACTCTGGATCAGGGGTGAAATCCAGCAAGTTCTGGAGAACTGGTAGCGGAAATTTTGAGTAGTTCAGAGAACTGGCAAATATCACCTCTAGCTGGCCCCAGAGTGGGCTGGGAATGGAGATTTTGTAATATCCTTCCCCTGGAGAGGGAGGGAATGGGAATTTTGCAGTATCCTTCACCTGCCACGACCACCAAGGCATGCCCACAGAGCCGGTAGTAAAAAAAAAATTGATTTCACCACTGCTCTGGATGGAGTACCTTTTTAAAGAGTAAGGCTGAATAAAATAGGTTGAAAATAGATACATATTATATTAACAAAAAACCAGCAGGGCTCAACAACCATTCTAGCTCAAAGTGTAGGACAACAGAGATGATGACAATATCAACCTTGGAGCCATATGGATTCAGGGGAAATGGAGAATAAAGTAGTTTTACACAATTGTGTAAAGTGAAAGATATATTTTAGATCTAATGTAGACATTGTATTAACACATCAGTTCTTACATATATATATATTTAAAAAAGCTACCGTAACTAGAAGCCACCAAAACTTCCTTTGAGGATCAGGTGGTGAGAACATGGCACATTTAAACCCGTATCGGGAAGAGTCTCCAGATATTTTTTGTGCAATTGCTATTATGGCCTATTGCTAGTATAGATTGTAGCAACTATTCAGCCTATTCTAAAGTTATTGGTCAGTCTGAAATGTTCCCAGTTCTTAATGTTCATTTTTGTTTAATCTAGAGGATCTTTGAATTAGTAAAATTTTAGAACTGTTTTAAACTGTTGTTTTCCATTCTTCTCCTCCCTTAAAAATCCATGTAAGCTTGCAAATAGATGCACATTCTTTCAGAAGCAATTCACTTGTAATTGGATGCTGACTCATCCCCCTTTTTGGTGATATGATGTACATTCATCACCCCTGTTGTCTTTTATGTGATGATTAATGAAAGTAACAGACAAGATGCAAAGTTGGAAAATGACGAATCCTCTCACAAATAAAAAGTCCTAATTTTCCCATTCCCTTAACCCCCACCCCACCCCGAACTCTTTCTCCCCAATTGTCCTCAATGATGAAATACCACTTTTATATTAGAATCACTTTACCCTGATACAGTTTATAACTAACTATAATCGCCCACTCTCGGGTTTATAGGTCCCAAGCAATGGCAGAGAAAACTTGAGGAAAGTTTATTCTATTAGTGGGAGACATTTGTTTTAATGCAAGTTCATACAATGCATATTTCCTGAGTCTTACATTGGAGTAAGAATTACTGGAAAAGTCACATAGATTAGAAATGAGATTGTGTTTCTACCTTTTTTTAAAAAAGAGAGTAAATAACAAGCATTTGTAGCTATTTTTCTACTAGGATGTAAGTTGTTGAGGGTATAAGCCTGTGAAGAAGTTTCCCCTCATGGAATTTTTTTGCATACTGAAGGAAGTTAGCACCCACCCACCCCTCCTAGAGGAATGAAATATTTTAGGAAATATTAAAAAAAAACAGAATATTATATTTCCTTGGATGGGAAATGGAAACCTGTTTTAGGCAGGAAACAGTCTCACTCATTCTTAATATCCCCCACCTTCCTCCATAGCAGATGTCCTGCACTTGAGAGATAAAGAGATGGCTAGGTTTATTCATATGCAAATGCCCTCACCCAAGATTCAACAAAGGTAGGATTATCAACACAACTCATGGCACCTAGGGAGATTACATCAAGATTCATCCAGACCTGACGGACAGCCTACAAAGTTAGCTAAACCCCCATCCCCTGGGAGTCTGACAACCAACCAATGCATTTCTTACACAGGTACAGGGAGGTCTGGGGTGGAGCCCAACAAAGGGCATAAAACTCAGGCACTCCGAGCAGTTCCCCCTTTTTCTGGTGCTCAACATCTTGAAACATGTGATTGCCTTTTCCCCAGGACCTCAAATCATGTGGTCCTGCTGTCCACCATTAAACCATCTTTCCAAGCAGCCACCATGTTTCCAGTTTCTTCTTCCCATCTTGGAACTGAACCTAGATGGACATTTCTTCCAACACTTACAATTACATTTGCAGTAAACATTCAAAACACTATTATACATATTCAATAATTATTTTGATACTATAAAGGTATACACCATTGTCCCACACTATCTTATGAACTTATATAATGCTAGTTGAAAGCTAATTGATCCTAGCTAAGTTATTTCAAGTTCTAAATACTAAAAATTTCATACTTTCTTCCCTGCTGGTTAATAAGCCAGAGAATTATGGGAAATAATAGAATAAAGAGTAACGTTCCTTGAAATTTCCTTTCTTTAGGATTAACAGATAAAATCAAGAAGAATTATGAAGTCCATTTGGTTGTTTGATAACTGAAAGAAAGATGGTTGGCAGGCAGGCAGTAGATAGGTAGATAATTTTTTCTACAGGTAAATTGGAAAAATGAAAGTGGAATATCCTTTTGAGATTTACTGACAATTTCTCACATAGCCTTAATATTTTTGGAATCCTTTTATTGTCCAAAGGTCAAGTCCCATATGATTGAGATGATTCTCAAAGTTTGTTAATACATGTAGTTGTTTCTTATTCAAACTGAACAATGAATTTCAATAAAAGTGTTAGTTTCACTATGTCTCCAGCAAGGTAAATGCAACATTAATTTTGAAATATTGTTTCTTGTTGAAAAGGATGTGATCTAAAACTCTATTGGAATGTTAGTGGGTTTTTTAACCTCTCTCAAAGGAAAAGATAGATATACAATAATGTGGGTGTAGCTGTGTGTCTGTGTGTACATAGATATAGACGTAGATAGATATACAAACATATACCTTCCCTTGCCCCACAGCTACTATTTACTACAGATATTTTTATACATTTTCTTTGCATTATATAATATATTTTGAAAATTATTACTCATTTCTGTTTGGATCATTGTAATTGTTATTATTACATAAAACAACCTAGAGGTTTTTGCAACTGGATTTCTTTTTACAGGTTGAAAATTCTAGGCTATTATTCCACATTTACTGATTTAGGTTTAAATTTTAATTAAGAAATACAAATGTTTCCTTAAGTTTCCCAGTGTAAAAATTGATCTTTTGCAGCAATAGATCTTGAAGCACCCTCAGTATTAATTTAAAATTAAGCTGTTTTCCCCAGTTTATTATTCATTATTTAGTAGATCCCAACATTCTGGGTATTGAGCTCCATTGCTTCTTTTTTCCTCTAACTTTTATGGTATTATTTCTGGTAATGGACCTATTGGAAAACCCTAAGCAATTTTATATCTTTTTACTGAATTTATGCAATGTTTCTATAATACCTACTGAAGGCAAATACGTTATGTTATATTATTTTTAAACTTTCAAATTCCATTCATCTTTACTTTGTCAACTTAATGTTCCAAGATGTAATGATTTCACACTTTCAATCTGTTCCTAAAATGTGTTCAGATGCAAATGAACAAATAAATGAAGTCTGATTTCCAAATTATACTTTTTAGAAAACAGTTTCTTTTTGTAAAACTCTATTGTCTTTGGGAATACTGACCTCTTTAGTTTTAACCTGTAATTTAGAACTCAATAAAGGCTTGCAGCTACCAAAACAGCTTACTTTTGCTTTCTCTCTCTTATGCAAGATATAATTCATATAAACTTCTACCGGTAAGTTCCTGAAACAGAATCAAGACATAAAATAATTTCACATTAGTTCAAAGATCCTGCCATAGTTGAACATCTTTCAGAAATCTTGTACTTCTCAGAGAAATTACCCACCTAAACTACATGCCATAGAAAAATCAATCCACATGGTTGCAAAAATGACTTGATAGCACACAATCAAACCAAACTACATGCATTTTTCATACTAGATAAATTTCCCTTTGTTTACATAGGCATTGTAGATAAAGAGTGACCTTGGAGAAAGTATGCGGAGGTCATTCAGGAAAACAAAAAAGGGTGAGAAAGAAGCTCAACATTGTCCCACTTAATGTTGTGTGTTAAGAGAAAAGGAAGTGGAAATGCTGTCAAGCTCTCCAAAAGAGATGTCAGCCCTTGAGGTAGATGAGGTCAGGTAATGGTTGCCACAAAAAGTACTAGAATTCTTGGAAACCTGATATGTATCATACTTTGCCATATAGGGAAATTATTTTCATTCCATTCTTCAATCGAATATGTATAGATTTTGGGATTAAATTTACCTCAGTGTGGAACGGGAAGGCATACATATGTGCCGTAGGATGCTTATGAAAGTGTAGGCCACCAAAACATTTTCTAGAATGAATTTAAATCCATTGTTTTAATTGAACAAAGTAGTTTAAGGAATAATTCCTCTGAATTTAACTGAGCAACTTATGGTTTCATTAGAACAATTATGTACCATTTAGATTGTAGATTCCAATATAGGCACATTGTTTTGTCAACTGATTTCACTTTTAATTCCTGATATTGTTGGTTTTTTTTGCCCAAAACAAAGGCTTAATTATTATCTTTCTAAAACATTTTGGTACATTTTTCAGTACGCATGGAGCAAAATGGGCTTTTGTGCTCTTCATTAAGCATTATGTGTGAGGACATAATGTGAAATCAGATTTAATTTACATTGTTTGTAAGGGATTTAAATTTCTAAAAGTCTAGATTATATTCCACACCACCAGCATGCTAGTATACGTAGACCTAATATATTACTTTCAATGGCATTGCTTTAAATTCTTGAATGTCAATTGTATTAAGAACTCTGCTGGATCAGACCCCAATTTTTTTGGTGTGTGCTTAACAAAAATTACTAAAGACCTTGCTGAGACAAAAAAAAACTTATATAATCAATTTTAAAGCAAAAGAAGTTAAAACTGTACTAATAAGCTGTCAAAAGTAGTATAATTTATCTCTGTAATTACTATACTGTTCTTGTAATTGTAGACTTTGCTAGTGAAAAATTTCTACTTATGTGAAGTCAAAATGAAAGAAAAACACAGAGAAAGGGGGGGAGAGAAATACTTGGCTAGCCAAGGCAGAAGAAAGGAATTTTTCCCAAGGTAGATTTGTGCAATATTTAGAATATTTGCTATTTGGGAGATCTGTCTCTTATATTTGTGGTTACTTGCAATATTGAGAATTTTAGAAATCAAAGGCATAAATTAAGGTGGATTTGCTTAACAGGGACTCCCCTTATGCCCATATAGGACCCCTTTTGATGGAGCCTAAATTAACTTTGATGCAATGTTATTGATAGTCAGCCAGATTTAGGAGTGATTGCAATGTTTATTGCTTTCATTAAATGACAAAAAGGACAAGGACACTGGAAAGAATGCTATTAATAAAGAACCAGTCAGACCGAATAAGATGAAAGTTTTAGATGTCTAGGTTTCTTGCAATGCTTTTGGTTTTTAGCTATTTGAAGGGATAGTCATGCCAGTTTATACTTATACATACATTTATATTTTTGCAAATATATTACACAAGGATAATGAAATAAAAACAAGAAGCAGTCCCTATTCGCATGAGGAATGATTTCCAATCAGAAAGCAAGAGACACAAATACATGTGCAAAGAAGAGATTCTGTGAATGTGATATTCTGTCTGGATGTAGACTCAAATGCATGGAACATCAGTTCATGCACTCTTTCAGCCTCGAAAATTGAAAGTCTGATTGAATTGGATTATGAAACCTACATAAAATATCGCTCACTTGCTGGGAGATCCTTGACCTTTCTGTTGTCTTGTGTACAGAACAATAGTTCTCACAATGGATGAGTGTGTTAGGTGTTATGGGGATGTGGATAATATGACTGTATAAGAAAAGGAACACTAACAAAATAAGTCTTTGGCTCATACTTTCTATTTATAAGACTGTAATGTCTTTTCCAATGATACATCATTTCTGGTAGCTTACTGGGGGCCATTTCTAGCAACCTCTGGAATTCTGTCAAGTTGTTCACATGTAGAAATCTTTTATTGATCTTCTGCTTAGCAAGCTAAAAGAAGATAGGCTTTTCAATTGTCCAGAAAGATGATATTATAATGACAGTGAACATGGTACCAAAACAACATCTGGACCCCAAAAATGAGACTGTCCAACATCACTTTTCACATATTCCAATCTACTTGTTTAGCACAAGTTATGTATCTCTAGTCTAAACTCTCTAGAAATGTTGTATTCCAGAAGACCAATATGTAGCAGTCTTTGTGAAAAGGTGGGGATGAGGACATTGTTAACAAGGTTGATTATTAATTTACCCAAGACTAATTGAATAAGATCTTGATGCTGTAACTTAATAGAGTTTCTGAATGCTTTAAATCTGATTCCTAGTTAAAAGTAATTGCTTCTGCAAGCATTCCATAAAGTATTTCTACCCAATCAGTGAAGTCAAATGCACACCAATTCAATTTTTATAGATTAATTAGTCAGTTTAATTACTGTCGTGCTTTGGTATATGTCTGGAATGCAAATCAAATGCAGAAATTAATGTAAGAATGTTTTCAGTATAATTTCTGAATTCTTTTATCTTTATTAGTATTTCCACAATTCTGGGCAAGCTTTGTTATTGGTATTATTTTCCATTCATTTTCTGCATTTTTCCAAGTTATGAAATATATCACCAGATGCTAACACTATGTAATGAAAAAATATTAATTTATTAGGCAATTTAGCCTTAAAGCACTTCATAATATATATATATGCCTTTGTGTCCCATATATGTATGTAATTTTACTTTATATTAATATCTTTAAATATTAGTCTTAAGAAGATTGTTCTACAAGCCTCATTTCTCTGAGTGGTCATAAAATATATTTTAAATTTAGCTTTGTCGAAGACAAGGACATGCCTTTGTTACTGCACAAGCTATTCTCTAGTGTTGAGCCTACAAACTTGGAATACTGAAGCTCTTACATAATATACATCATAATCCACTGATGCCTTCTTAGACCAAAGAGAACTATCAATCAAGCTAATCATACATATATAATTAAGGAGAAAAAGTTATAGCTTTTCAATTATTTTCACTTGAATCTCAGCTAACTGTATAATTTCTTTGCCAACTCGAGAAGAGTAAAGAAAGCATGTCCTCATATATAATGTGAAATACAGATGGAACTTCCTCCCAGCTGAAGTAATGGGGAAATCTTTGTCATCTCTAGTATTACATATGATCATTGGAAGCCTGTATATTGACTGTCAGTAGTTTGGGTATCTATGGATAGTTAATATATACGATTTTGGAAACTTTTAATAACACTTGTAGATTTGTTGTCTTTGAGCAAACATATTGGAAATAGCGGTATATATGTAATACACACACACACACACACACAATTCTAAATTTAAAACACTATAGAAAGGGTATTGGCACTTCTGAACTTCAAACTTTGGTTTTGGAGAGGAATACCTATGGACACCCAAAAAAACAAATCAAAGGACATTGAAATAAATCACACAAAGCACAAATGGCCAGACTCAAATTATACTATTATGGATATCTTATATGAAGAGCTAGTTCCCTTGAGAAGTCTATAATGCTGGGAAAAGTGGGGAAGGAGAGAAGAGGAGGACAACCAGAAGCAAGGTGGACAGACTTGGTTTCAGCAGCAATGAGTACATTGTTGGAAGATCTGAAAAGCCCAGTTGGAACAGATTTTTCTGGAGAAAAATCTACATGGTCCCTAAAAAATCAGTATCAACTTCATGGCACATAATTGGTTGAAGTCAGGTTCGCATGAGCATGCCCCCAAAATGATGAGAGTAAGGGGAGGAGGGTTATGCCATGTAACCTAAATAATTCCCATTACCACATCCATAGTTGAAATATCCTTGGATCTGCTCCTTCTGTTGTATCAATAGGGAGAGGAGGAAACCCCTGTGAATTCCAGACTATTTGAGCCATCTCATAATTTCATTTGGCTGGGCTATATCAAAGCATAGAGCACTTTGGAAGCATCGCTTTCAATAAACAGTTGGCTGAAGTTACCCCAAAAAAAATTCTTACTCTTTTTTTTGTCACTAGCTAATTGAGCTACTGCTCCTCTGGCTGTTCTTTGTCTGCTTGGCAAAGTTACAGAGATCTCAAAATCCTTATGAAGCTGCCAGGAGGAGATTAGGCAGGGAAAGAAAGGGGGCATAGAGAACGTCTGCCGAATAACAAGGGCCCTTTTGAAATAAAAAAATGTGGTCGCTCTTGAAACCACTCTCTGCTTAGACCACCACAACTGTTCTCTGCCTTTATTTATATGTAGTGCGATATTTAAGAAGGGGGCTGCTGACAGGATGTGACAAATTGGCTGCTTTGATCCTGCTTGCCACGGAGACCTTCTGAGTTACGGCATTAATATGACTGAAAAATGCACTTGTAACTGTGTGCGGATTATTGTCTTGTAATAAGTAGCGTAATATATTTCACTTACGACCCTGGAATATGATTGTAAATTCTAGTTATATCCGAGGGGAAGAGGAAGTCTTATCAGGAGATTTGTATTTTCGCCAACGCAGAAGGTAGTTATTGATCAAGCTCGCCGTCTGAAGCAAAAGAGCTGCAATATGTGAAAATGGAAAAAGATTATAGCGGAGGAGGTATATTATGTCCTTGAATTACAGTGACGCTCACACCTGATTGATCTTTTCTTTTCTGAATGCTGAAGCTGCGGCTATCCTGTGTTGATAAGTTTTATATCTTTTCACAGCACCTCAGGAGGCTTTTGTGGTTTTCTAAGGCTAGAGGGACCATCATTTCCATGAGATGATGATAATGCATGGAGAAGGAACTCATATCTTACCCTGGAAGGGATGCCCAATTTCCCTTCCTAATAAATTATAAGAAAAGAGAAAGAATTCCTTATCATTTATCTTTTACCGCTTCTTATCAAGTTCTGTAAGCATATAAAGATTTCCCTCTGAATTACAGATTTTAAAGGGGTGGAGTCCTCTTGACAGACATTCTACCTGCATTTTAAGGCTTGCGTTGTTGTTTCTTAATCTTCCTGCCAAATCTTCATGAAAACTTTACAGATCCCTTCAACACAAAAGTAGGAGATCAACAAACAGTCCTTCAAATGGTCTGCAATTGGGCTTTATGTTTGTAGTGTAATGAATGAGTATTCAGTAATCAGCGGCAGAATTGTTTTTAAAATAATGATTTCCAGTTGCTCATGGCTAGAGATTACCTAGGGCACAACATACAAAATAATTAGTTGTAAGTTACACTAGTAAAAGTAACCATGATTTATGAATGCATAGATCAGAATATTGACATTGCCCTCTATTCATTTCCCCATCTCTATAGAATATCCAAGGACTATGAACACCATACTCTAAGACCTTAGCATTATCTGTGGAAAATGGCAATGGTGAAAAACATTTTCCACTTTTAACTGTTCAAAATACCTCATATCTTGATTGATTTAACATATTTTGAGCCATCTCCTCTACCTTTCCATCATTTATCCACGTTGAGCTCCTTGTCAATCCTTGTGTAATTGGCAAATTCAGGAAATCAGATCCATGTGAATTTCTATTTTTTTAAAAACTGTATTGCTAGCAGGATTGTACAGCATCAGCACAAGGACAGATACATTGCAAGATATCTTATGTGAAACTAGGCTGAAGCTGCCATATCTAAAGATGAAACAGGTACACAAGCAGGTGGACAAAAATCCAGAAATCTTGTCTAATCTTGTCTAAAAGTTCCCTTCAGGAGATAAATAAGAAGAAATCAAGTTATTAAGGAAACAAAAGAAAAAAATATCACCGGAATGTGGCAGAATTCAACAACAACAACAGGACTCTATCCACTCCCTCTATCTACTTCCTTAGGAGAACTGGATTAAATTTAACCCACATATGCAGCCAAGTTTATCTCTACAGGAGTAGCATGGTGGAGTCTACCTCTGAGGGGAATCTGAGCAATATTATCTGAGAGATACTTTTCATAATCCTTACAGCTACTCTGCAAGGACTTCTCTGACCTTGCCTTACCAGAAAGAAATCTGAAGCAGGATTGTTGGGCAGCTATCTGAAGACACAATATTAATCTCTCATATATTACCTTCCACAGACAGTTTGAGCTCCAGTTTAGTTGAGATCAAGGAATACAGTCTGATAGTTTCATCAAGAAGCTTTCTCCAGAGTGAGCAAAAACTAATAAAATCAGAGATTCCGAGCAACCCTCTATTGGGAATGCTTATTTCAATCAATCATCGATCTCATTAATTCACATTTGAGCTCTATTGAGACTCTTTCAAACCCTCATTGCTTCTTTTGTTATGCCAGGCAGCACTAAAACAATGGCTCTTACCATATTTTAATTAAATCACTCCAGGGGTTCCAATCCTTTCTAAGTATGATCTTATAACCTGTGCAACAGCTGAGCTACAATTTAATCTTTGAAAACTTCAATGCTGAATATATCAGGTTTCCTCCTTTGGTTCTGAGGAAGCCAAGGAATATGACAACACTCCTATGAGCACTTATAGACACTGATTTTATTTCTCTATTTTAGGAACAAATTTCCTAACAAAAAAACCTCCAAGTATTTGTATGCCTTGACTTGCTTTTCAATGTTTCCATTCAATTGCTACCTAAATCTAGCGAAGACCATTTTTATTATCATTTTTACACATGATAAAACCATGTTATTGGAATAAAAGAATAATACAATATACTATCTGCCAGTGTTGGAAGATAGGATTTTGCCTCGTACATTTTTGTAATACTTGGTTAGTAGATAATCTGTATTATAAAAGTGCCAATATATATCCTTGTTTAATTTCTTTATAGATAGGGGGCTTCAATAGTTCAGGTAGCCCTTCTTGGAGTCTTTTTCATGGAGAGGAAGACACTCCAGCAGCCTACTTATGTTTTGTCTCAAGTACCATCAGATTACTATAAACTCCTTAGGTTTGTCTCTAGTGCCATCAATTTATCAACATCAATTATCACACCCAGCTTTCCATCCCATCTATTACCTTCCAGTGATGCTGATGGGGCAAAGCAATGTGTCAAAAAATGGCAGAATCATGTTCATTTACAATTTATATCAGACATTGTCTTTTGCATCTCCATTTGTTATTCTATCCAAACCTTTAGATGTCAATAAGTTTTCTTTCCTTCCTTCCTTCCTTCCTTCCTTCCTTCCTTCCTTCCTTCTTTCCTTCCTTCCTTCCTTCCTTCCTTCCTTCCTTCTGTGGTGGCACAGTGGTTAGAACGCACTATTGCAGGCTGATTCTGCCCACTGCCAACAGTTCGATTCTCACTACTCACTACTCAAGGTTGACTCAGCCTTCCATCCTTCCCATCCATCCGTCGGTAAAATGAGGAGCCAGATGGTTGGAGGCAAGAGGCTGACTCTGTAAACCGCTTAGAGAGGGCTGTAAAAGCACTGTGAAGCGGGATATAAGGCTAAGTGCTATTACTATTAGATGGACGTTCTTCTCCCACCATCCTGCTTTCACTTATTCTTTTAATTTCTTTAACAGTTGGCTCCTTGTTATATAATTGTTGGTTGTATACCACCCAGAATCAAATTCAGTGAAAAGGTCAGCCGTACAAGTTTGTTAAATAAACGAATAATTATGACTTCTGGTCACGGAAGTAAATTAAATAACTCATGATGACTTAGCACAATATGTAAATCACGGTTTGGCTCATATAGCATTCTACATTTGGACCCCCCCGACATTATTAAGTATTTGGGGTGGTGGTGTCCCCAAATGCTTTGTATTTTTGTAATATGCATTGGTGTAGCTCCCACCCTTTGACTGCTCTTGGGATTCGGGGTTAGACTGGATGGTGAGAGTTTGTCTATTTTTGCTGGTTTGGAGTGCATTTAATTTTTTAATTGTTTGGTTTTCATCTACACCCCCTTCCCCCCGGCTGCTCAACGTGTTTTGAGAATTGGGTGATCTCCAAATTGGATAAATAAAACTAAATAAAATGCAGGACCCCCAACAACGAACAACCCCCACACACACACACAGTATCTTGGCTTAATGCAACAGCCAAGGCAACATTTTAAACCAACAACCTACCCAAAGGTCTCAGCTTATTGTAACGTGTTGAATAAACCCGGCTAAAGGCCTATCACACCTTGGTTTCACTCCCAAGGGTTTGCAATTGCAGCTCCAGAACCTGTAGCCTCTCCTTCGTCCTGGACTTACCCTTCCATGCCGTCTGCAGAACACGGGTTTTTTTTTCCAAACGGCGGGCAGGGGGATTGGCCTATTTAAATTAAAATGTAACTCGATTGAATTTTAAATTTCAGCTTAAATGAAAACGGTGTTAATTAAATACAGTTAAGATGAGGTAGCGGCTGCCTAACCCCCCCCCCCAGTTCTCCCCGCTCGGGGAGTGCTAACCTTGGTTAAGCGTTTTAGCATAGTAGCCGTGTCGGCCCAGCTCATTTGGTTAGATGATGATTTACTGGACTGCGCCACCCCAGGAGAGGCGTTAATTCGGGGACCAAGCGAACTCGGAAGCTCCTTCCGCAGACGTGAAGCGTGGACGTCTTTGATTCCGGCTGGCTTTCCTTCTCCCATCAATCTCTCGGCTTAACCCACACGCCTTGAGCCCTCCTGACCCAACTTGTCTCCCGTCTCCTCTCTTCCTCAGAGCTGCTGGCAGCAACGTTAGAAACGCCACAGCGAAAGGAGACACTCTCGGTTTACATAACTCCTCTGCACGCCTTCCCCTCGTCTCGCACCAGACGCTGAATTGTGCCCATTGACGTCAAGAGCATCCTCTTGGCTTCTCGCTCACACACAGATACATAACACAACGCCCACGGGAAAGGCCCTTTGGCTAAGCCCCTCACTCGCAGGCTACCTGTTGTGTGGGGAGAGAGAGAGAGGCTGACCCTACAGATGGCTGGGCCAACTGGTGGCTGGAGAGTGGGGGGTGTGTGTGTGTGGCTTGGCGGCGGTGTTGCTCTTGTGACAACGCTGGAACTTTGGCCGGCTGACTTCTTGGCGGCTGGGATGATTGACAGCTGGGCGGCTGTTGCCTGGGCTTGTTGCTGTGGAAACGCCCGTCCGTCTGTCTGATGGGTTTAGAATAGGATGCATGACGACATAGGAGGTAGGGGGCATTTTGGGCAACAGGCAGAAGGATTTATAGCGATAGCAATAGCATTTTGACTTATATACCGCTTCACAGCGCTTCGCAGTCCTCTCTAAGCGGTTTACAGAGTCACAGTCTGGGTGCTCATTTTACTGACCTCAGAAGGATGGACGGCTGAGTCAACCTTGAGCCAGACAGGATCGAAATTCTGGCAGTGGGCAGAGCCTGCAATACTGCATTCTAACCGTTGGGAAGGGAGGGAGGGAGAGAAGGAAGGAAGGAAGGAAGGAAGGAAGGAAGATAGTAATAGCACTTAGACTTATATACCGCTTCATAGTGCTTTTACAGCCCTCTCTGAGCAGTTTACAGAGTCAGCCTCTTGCCCCCAACAATCTGGGTCTCCTCGTTTTATCAACCTTGGCAGGATGGAAGGCTGAGTCAACCTTATTTATGGAGGAGAAGGATGTTCAGTTTGGGTTTTTTTTTTGAGGAGGCGGGGGAGAATGACTGTGGACAAAACATTGCTGACGCTGTCTGCATCAGTGGTTCATTTTTGGAATGATGGAGCACTCTTGACATGTGTGAAATCTACCTGCAGGTTTAACTTTGGTTTCTTTCAATGGCCCAAGAATTTGTTTCACAATCACTCCTGGTGTAAATTCTATAATGACCTTTGCTGTTGTAATGGATAGACATTTTACATGTGTGTTAAATCTTGTTTATAGTGCGCTGCATCCAGTTTTGGTCACCACACTATAAAAAAGACGTTGAGACTCTAGAAAGAGTGCGGAGAAGAGCAACAAAGATGATTTAGGGGGCTGGAGGCTAAAACACACGATGAACGGTTGCAGGAATTGGGTATGTTTAGTTTAATGAAAAGAAAGACCAGGGGTGGCATGATAGCAGTGTCCCCATATTTGAGGGGCTTCCACAGAGAGGAGGAAGGGGGTCAAGCTATTCTCCAAAGCACCTGAAGGCCAGATTAAGAACAATGAATGGAAACCGATCAAGGGCAGATTCAACCTGGAAATAAGGAGGAATTTTTGACACTGAGAACAAACCATCATCAGAACAGCTTGCTTTCAGAAGTTGTGGGTGATCCATCACTGGAGGCTTTCAAGAAGAGACTGGACAGTCACTTGTCAGAAGTGGTATAGGGTCTCCTGCTTGAGCAGCGGGTTGGACTAGATGACCTCCAAGGCCCCTTCCAACTCTGTTATTCTGTATATTCTTCCATTTTGCCTCCCCAGACACATTGCCCCTGTTGCACACAAATCCTTTGGGGCTGTGTCCACACAGCACACTTAATTAGGTCAGTGAGAGCCTTGGCAGCTGCATTCATGTATGTTAAGCTTAATTAGTTTTAATCTCGGACTTCCTTGCTTGTTTGCTTATCGCGTTGGCTGGTTTATGATTCGGCGGCTGCATTCCCATGACATTCTTAGCCAGGTCAATGAAAGTCTCCGTAGCTGTATTAAACAGTACAATATATATTAAAGCTTTTTTTTTTAGTCTTCATCATGTATGATTTTATGTGGTTTAGTATATTGTGCAAAGCTAGCAGCTTTGGGCAATTTAATTATTCTGCATTGTGTGCAAATCCAGAAAATTGGGTTAATTCACTAACCAAGTTAAGTATGTTGGGTGAACCCAGTCAGAGAAATGAGATGGCAGGGAATCGGGAAATGCTTGCCTATCTATGCAGGGAAGCGATGGGGGCTGCAGGATTGCAATGATGACCCGAGTTCAAATCCTTGCTCAGCCATGAACTTTATACTGCCTGGGTTCACACAATTTGCCGCACAAGCCTACAATGGAGAGGGTAACTTTGTGGCTCAGCATATTGTTGGAACCCAACGCTGGTCTTGTTTTAGCAAGCTTTCGTGAAGCAGGCACAATAATCTGGGTATTTTGGGTATTGCATTTTGTGCAGTCATATTTTGATAACTCAGCTGTGCTGATTACAGATTGACAGAGTCGGAAGGGGCCTTGTAGGTCATCTAGTCCAACCCCCTCCCAAGCAGGAGACCCCTACACCATTTCTGACAGAGGGAAGTCCAGTCTCTTCTTTGAAGCCTCCAGGGATGAAGCTCCCACAACTTCCGAAGGCAACTTCTGTTCCATGGGTGGATTGTTCTCCCTGTCAGGAAATTCCTCCTTATTTCCAGGTTGAATCTC
>JANHFT010003526.1:102426-118173 GCA_032467955.1 Pseudoxenodon macrops
TTCTCTGCCCTAATGATTTCTTCCAACAACCAGTTCACCAAACTGCTCAGAAAGTTAACAACCAGTTCTCCCGAAGTAGCTGAATCCCACTACTGCTTACATGTAACCTTACGGGGGTGAAGAATGAATAGGTTTGGTTGTATTTGTGAAGACTGGAAACCACTTCTTTAAATATTTTTTTCTTATATCTTTTTTTTGTGCACTTTCTATTCCCTCTTTCTTTATTCTTTTTCTTTCTGAGTTTAGTTTGCATTGACATTTACTATTGTTATTGCATTTTCAATATTATTTTTTAAATAAATTGTGTCAAATTTTTCTCTTTGATGATTTTTCCTGCAAAAATATATCTACCAGTTCCTATTATGTTATTAAATATGTCAGTGCTTTTTCAAGTATATTCTTGCCCCACATTTTCAAGGAGGCAAGTATTGTACTGTAGCTCTTCTTAGTTTTTCCTATTATAGACCTTTTTATTTGACAAATCTGGATGCCACTTTGGCCCATTGATTATCAGTCATTCCTCAAATAATGCACCCAGCTTATATTAGATAAATATACAGTTTTCATGGTTTTGATAGTATTCGATTCTTAATTGATGTCATGGTTTTAACTCAACTAACAAACAAATCCATCTTTGCTATATCTTTGGACATTGAGAAAGTTGATCTGGAACTTTGGAAACATGTGAAGTAGCTATTAATTTTTTTATGAGTTCCCAAAATTGTTTATCTATTGTCTATTTTAACCATCACTTAAAGTTATTTCATGATACATATCTCTTTTTCTTCTTTTGAATTTGCCTTTAGAACTTTTTCCTCGTGTTATAAGAAATTCTGATCATTAAACACAGCAGAGGCAGATGATCAGATTCTGCTAAAGGCGAAATGATGTATTTGATCAAGTTGGCATTGTCTCTGGTTGCTCAAGAAATTGAGTCGACTCCAATTTTATGTTATTGGATCTGACTAATCGTTTTGACAAGGCTGGTGGAAATGGCTGAGTTCTAACTTATTTGTTTATCTTTGTACAATTATTCCTAAGAAATGTTCTGGGCTGGTAACTCTGAACCTGTCCCTGATTTTGAAACATACGAAAAAAAAGAGCTTGTTTTGTCTTTGAGGCATAATAAAGATATATATTTGTGATAAAGGTTAATTCTGAAGTATTGCTGTTTTTCTCAAAAGATGCACAAAAGAGAAGCCAGACTACAAACCTCCATCTACTAAACGCTGCCTTGCTTCCCTTTTCCTCTCCTTTTTTCAGAAGACTTTATCTTCAGGGACTTCTTGGTTATGTATACCTCTAAATACAATCAATCCACATCCAAGACATTTAATGTGTTTACCAGTGCGGAGGCATTTCACATAAAGGAAACCACCATGAATATTTGGCCTTTAAAGACTCATCTGTTTAATTGTTTTCGTTCAGTGCCAGCCCCCTACATTCCTTGGATTAAATAGAGTGATCCGAGGTAATCATTTTAAAAACGGGTCATTTTAGAAAGCTATTCCAAGGAATGAGGCAATTTAGGAAAAGCATTAAGGTGTGCATTAATAATTGTATTCACAATAGTCATGTTTAATGGTGCAGTCATGGTCCAGAATAGAAATATAAACTCCACTTACATGCTTAACTCTAGAGCTTAGAATGTTAATTAATTAAATTCCCAAGACTAAATCCAGAGGTCCCACAAATCCACCCTGAAAAGAAGTATTAAAAGGATCTTTAGTCGTGCAAAACCACATCCAATTCATGTAATATCATTGGGGGGACACATAGTGCACAAAGGACATTTCAAACTATTAAAGCAGTGGTGAAATGCTACCTACTCGGTCCAGTTCGGGCGAGTGGGTAGCAGCGGCCGCCGGTGGTTCAGAGAACTGATGGTGGCCATAACACGAGGCTCTGCCTCGTGGTAATATAAACAATACATGAAAAATAAGATTTTTGTTGACTGCAGGTCATTTCTTTAAAAAATGCCATCTCTCAAACTTTGCTATATCAAGCAGTAAACCAGTCCGGTTTTTTGTGCACGTGCAGTTCTTGCAATTTTCTTCAGAAATGGTTTGTCCTTGTTTTCTTCCTCAGGTTGAGAGAGGGAGAGAGAGAGACCAAGAGAGGTCACCAAAATGGTGTCTCCCAGTCTCAGGGAGAAACTAGAACTCATGGTCTCCCAGTTTCTGCCGAATTCTTTAACCACTACACCAAACTGGCTCAAACCAGTAAACTAAATTTCCTAAATTGTAATACTGACACTTTAATCACTTTCAGGAGCAAGACAAAAGAGTCCTTAGGATAAAGCAAAATAATTGTTTGTAATGGGCTGCAAAACAACAACAACAACTTTGAGGAAAAGATTTTGTGAAATTCTGTTACTGTAAACTCTGCAATAAATGTAGTTTTAGCATTTGTTCCTTTGATATACAAGTCAAGATGGATGCATCTTGAGAAGCAAAATTCATCAGTCGAACGGTCATGGATTTTAGTTTGTGCAGATGTGCTGAATAGCTTTAACTGAAAGAATGTGTGATGCTGAAACACTGTCAGTAGAGGGCCACAAAAGATAACACATGCCTTTCAGTCTCCGTGAAAGACTTTTTATCTAGCATCAAATGTAAATAGCAAGTTAGAATATAGTACACGTAATAAAGTCCCCAATGCAGAATTAAATGAGAGGGTTGTTAAATGGAACTTCAAAGAAGAAGAATTGAAGGGAGAGTGGCTTGTATCTCCCTAGAACTCTTAGAATAAAACACAACGGAGTCTTAAAATGTAGAGTATCATCTGACTTGGCACAAAGTCTGAATTAAATGAAGGAAGGGGAATTGTAAGTGGTTCTTAACTCAAGGTGGAATGGAAATATCCAAATGGCCCTAATTCTGATTCAAAATCCTCTAGGGAGCTCCATCTTTATCCCCATAATATCCGTGAAATAGGTTGGGAAATAAAGAAATAACATGCTCAAATATTACTGTTAGCTCCATGACCAGGTGGAAACTTAAAGCAAGCTCTCCCTGGCCCAGGTTCCTCAATTGATTTTCTAATTCTTGGCTTTAATATTGGAAACAAGTAGAGAGAGGATATCTCTAGGAATAGCACAAAGCAGTTCTTACTAGTTCCAGGAAGCAGAACTGATCACAAAATGGCCAGATAGTCCTCACTAGAATGCACAGTGGAGGGGAAAAAGGCTACTAAGTCTGCAGGAACACTTGAATGAATGGAGTCAGAAGAACTATTACAGCAAAGACTTCTTTGACATTATGAATGTCCTGCCAAAATGACTGCCAATTTATCATAAACTGATTATAATGATTTCAAGAGGGAGAGGGAGAGAGAAAGAATAACAATGAAATATTGGAATATTGGAAATAGAAAACTGATCTCAGGAGAACTCAATGAGCATTGAATGTAATAGGATAATGTAGAGGTTATAAATAAACTCAAAAATATTTACATTTATATTCTGAGAAATTTTACATTTATATTCTGAGGACATACTGTACATTGTGACAAAATACCTGCTACTTGCCACTTATTATTAGTATTTAAATGTAGATGCTATCCAACTCTCAACATTAAAAAAAACATTGAAAACAAGAAAGAACAATACTCATTAATAAAAAGAAGTGGAGAGAGAAAGAGTGACAAAAACCAAAATGAAACAAACCCACATGATCACAATTGAGTTCAAAATTTCTGTTGCTAAGCAAGACTGCTGTTTAGTGAATTTTGCCCCATTTTATGACCTGAACTGCTACAGCTATTAAGTGAATCACTGCAGTTGTTAGGTTACTAAGATGATTATTAAGTAAGTCTGGCTTCCCCATTGACTTTGCTTGTCAGAAGGTCACAAAAGGCAATCACATAACCCTGGGACACTGGAACCATCATAAATATGAGCCAGGTGCCAAGCATCCAAAATGATCATGTGACCATGGTAGGCTCCAATGGTCATTAAGTATGAAAAACGGTCATAAGTAACTTCGAATAGTCACTAAATGAAGGGTTCTAAGTTGAGGACTGCTTGAAATGCAAAGAGTGACGTCACTTATCTCATGGCAAAGGCCTGAGCAAACAACTTGTTGTTTCAAAAGACCTTCAAAAAACATAAGCAGGATGTGGGCTATATGGATATTTGAGGAAACCTCATTCCAGAGGGCAGGCACTGCTATAGAGAAAGTGCAATTCTGAGAGGCCAAAAGATGGTGTGTGTTTTAATCACAGGAATTAGCCAGGCAGATACTGTGAGTGAAATATGGATCCCTCAAACAACTGGACCCTATGCAATGTAGGGCTTTATAAATAATGGCCAGCATCTTATATCTCATCCAGAAGCAAACCGGACACCAGTATAACTAGGGGATCAGAGGTGTTATATGATCATGCTGAATTATGCCCTTCACAGCTGCATTCTGGACCAACTAATACTTGTGGTTGGTTTTCAATGGCAACTCCACTGAGAGCATATTGCAATAGTTAAGGCATTAGTCTTTTCTCCTTGTACCTGTGTTTCCCTGAAAATAAGACAGGTTTTATTTTTTTTAACCCCCAAAATAAGCGCTTGGCCTTATTTTCAGGGAGGTCTTATTATTTTTGAGGTGAAGGAGGAGACGAGCGTGGTTGCCTCATGGCTGCTGCTGTGTTTTGGGGAGGTCTTATTTTAGCACATATGCTCAAAAGCTTGATTGGGCTTATTATCCAGGGAGGTCTTATTTTCAGTCTTATTTTTCCCCCCATCCTAAGGTTTGCTTTATTTACCCCCAGGTAAATGGGTCACAGCCTTCCATCATTTTTATTTTCTAATAGTGCATATGGGATCATCTGGATTATAGATGAATTCTTAGAAATAAAGATAATGCTTATTGGGGTCCCTAGGTTTAGTAGAAAGATCCAGTACACATAAGGATGTTGGGTTGGGGCCAGCATACACAGTGTTTGTGCTAATCTTATCTTATTCAGAACAGAGCATGAAGATAGATTAAAGTAGGGGGGGATGAGGAAACTGTACCCCTTTGATATTCAGTTAACATGGCCAGTAAACATTAGATATCATAGCACAGAAGCTATGATTATTTACATCTCATTTTTATTTACATAAAAATTATTTACATGATTATTTACATCTCATTTAAAAGACGAAGCAATTCATATCCTGATATCTCAGTCTTGATTTCTCCACACGTACCTACAGTCATATATGATTTGATTGAGACCCCAGTTTTGTGGTTTAGATCAGGGGCCCCAAACCCTTGATCTGTAGCCCAGTGCTGGGCCGCAGACCATTCAGAACCAGGCCGCAGAAGTAGTGCACATGTGAAACTATTCCCCCACCTCCCCTGCGCCGTCTCTGCTGGTCCACTAAGCTGGAAAGATTGGAAACCACTGGTTTAGAAAACAGTTCTTTCACTTTAGGCTAAAACAAAGGCTGATCAATTCCACTCAGCAACTAGGTGAGAAGCTTAAAGATTTCATACCATGCTACTTTATGCATGTGACTATTTTTCTTTCCCAATTGATTCTTTCTATATATTAAGGTCTAGTATTATTATCAACAATATATGTGCTACTTTTGCATACGATACAAATAGAAGTGACCTGAAATGTGAAAACTGCATGGGAATGTAACAGCATTCTGTGTGCCATTGGTGTATAGCCATGCTGGCCACATGACCATGGAAAAGGATTCCTCAGCTAAGAAATGAAGATGAATACCATGGCCTAGAGTCGCACACAAATGACAGGGAAACCTTTGCCTTTTTACCAATCAATTTTACCTCAATTATATCTTATTGGAATCTTCCCCATTTATTTAAGATTTTCAGATGAGGCCTCTCATCTGTCTTGGTTGTAAAAGATCAGTGTGACAAAAAATTGTAAAATGAGATGTTGATCATTGAAACACTTATTTCAAATTTATAGAATTGCATATAAACAATAATTCAGAATAATTATAAACTGACTTACAAATATTCACAAGAAAAATGCATACTGTACATACCGGTATTTTTTGTTTGATCTTTGTGAGAAGAGTGATAAGTATTAAGTAGCTAAGCTTACACAATCACAATGTTTTATATAACATTGTTATTCCTTTTGATGTCATGTTTTTTTTTTAATCTCACGAAAACAATTGGAATCATTTTGGAGTTGGACAGCCCAGAAAACTGATAAACAGACTTTATACTTGAAATCAATGAATAATATAAATTTCAGGTAGTGCAAAAAGCGAAAGGTAAATGTGTTTTAGTTCCTTTATTTGATCAAGAAATATGGGTTAGACTTACTGGAGCTGAAGTGACCACCATGTTTCATCTATTGCTTTGATTGATGTGTTTATGACACAGGAAATGACATATAAAGTAATTAAAGAATATCAATAATATTATGATTAAATGAGAGGCCAGACACTAAAATGACTCAGACTGGTAAGTCTATGTCTACCACAGGTTTTATGTCATTGACAGAGTCACATATCAGAGCCAAAGATGATCTATCTTATTCAGGAGTCCTGGGGCAACTGTCATTACAAACTGCTGTTTTGGGGGGATTGTAATTTAGGAGTTTCCCAGGTCCCTGAGTTGTAGGATTATTTTACTCTAAAACCGTAATTTTCCCTTGCACAAACCAAATGATCATCATATTAGTTTCTTGCTTCTAATGCTTCCCACCTGTTGACTTTCATTGTTGTTTAAAAATGCCCATATAGATGCCAAAAAACAGAAGAATACTGAAAATAAACTCTCATATGATAGTCATCTTTTTGCAGTTGACAAAACTGCAACCTACTGAGCAGTCTTCTGTCTGCATGCTTATATTCAATGACTCTGCAACAGCTTGTGGTTTCAAAAATATGTTCCTGCTGTTACCATCTTCAGCGTTTGAGAGTGTTTTGTCTCAAAATGGAACAACTGGACTTAACAGACTTAGCTAAGCAGAACTATGAGTGGGAGGAAGGGAAAAGGAATGCTAATCCTAGGTCTTTGTCTGGATGAGAGCCAGACCGTCTGGTTAATCCAGGATCGTATTAGCCAACAACTTCCTTTTTACCCAGTAGTTGCTAGTAACATGCCCTAACAGGAATAAAGTCTGCAATACTCTGGAAGAAGTATTATCCTGTTTCTTCATGGCAGTTTCATGAAAAATTGCCACTTTTCAGAGTGCAGTTGAGGGAGGGGGGAGCAGGAGATTTATTTGCAATAGGAATATGAAGAGAAGGAAAGGCTAAACCTCCCCACACCTATACACACACACACACTCGGCATTATAACCCCCATCCTGGATTTCTCTCATAGTTGCAAATGTTTTTTTCCTTCATTTTTTTTAGGAAAGCCTGTTTTTTTGCCTAATATTTTTGCCTAGTTTCCTTCTAAATTCATGAGCAGTAGCATTAAGATTCCTGCCCATCCTTGAGAGGCAGGAGCAGAATAACAAAACCAGAAGATTACTAGGTCCAAGTATATGCATGTCTTGTCTGGTTTTTAAACATTAAAAAGATATCCTGAATATTCTTGTGGAGGAAAAAACAAAACAGGCAGAAACTCTATTTATCCCCCAAAAGACAAAAGCTTCTGATAAACGGAGAAGGCTGGAAACCACAGAACCTTGTAGGGATTCTATAGCAGTAGCCCAGATCCGAGGCATGTGCTGGAGAGAGTCTCAAGATCAATTTACACTCCTTGTTTGGGGCAAAAAGGGAGGCGGCTAATCAGAGAAGACAGCCTGAAATTAGTCAGAAGGGCTGCTCATCCTACCTCCCACATACTGAAAAGCCTATAACAGAGAAAGTGCTTTCCTGGAGGATAATTGCACAGGAAGATCATCCACATGCTTTGAACCGGAAGCTCTGCTGTTGATCCTTGCCAGGCGAATTCCTTGGAATCCCAAGGTTTTCTGCACAGCATAAAGGAGCAACTTCAGAGCAGTGTGTTCAGATCACCCCTCTCCCCCCTCCACTGCCAGTTTGTCTATTGAAAAGTCTGGTAATAAGATCAGATTATATTCCTCCCCTTGTTTTTCCTTTCCCCGTCTCCTCCACCCCACCCCAGGCCCTGCCTTCTGGAAGAAACAAATACCGAAGTCTTCCTGGAATCTTGTGATAACTTTGGGGACGTTTTTCAGCCCTGCAAGCAATTTGGTGGTAAGACAATAGCGATGTTCTTTTCATGTTATTTCTCTGCATTGTTGCCAGATGAGTGTCAGATGTCAGATTTGTTCATGTTGTCGAAGTCTGCTGTTGTGTACTGAGCACAAAATTAAAATAGCAATGTAATTTAGCTGGAAGGATACTTGAGCAAGGACAGTGAGTAGTGCCTTCACAGACCCAAACTTTTAAAGCAACTAAATACAAACAGTTGGCAATGTAAATAGGCATACTTTTCTATAGAGAGCATGGGGGAAAATAAATGTTTTCATCGTTTAGATTTAGAATATTTATTTTCTTGGCTCTGCACATCCACAATTGTCTGCAACATCATTTACAATAGATTTCTTTGGGATTCCCTCTTGTGTATGTTAATGCAGAATTCCACCCCAAGTTAAAGATATTATATTATGAAGAACTTATGTACTGAAGAAACTGTTTCAAAGCAATCTACAAAGGAAAGGTATTTATTCACCTACATACCGTATATGTATGAATGGGAACCAAGGAAGAATGCAATAGTTAAATCAGCCACTATTTTTGTGAAACAAGCTTTAGTACAGTTGGCGATAGGTTTTGTCTATGTCATTTGTATAAAAGAAAGCTGGTGATAAATAAAAATTTCTCTGTTAAACTGGAGAGAAAAGAGTAAGTTTTATGTTGCAATTCTCTTAGGAATAATTATCATAGAGTTCAATGAAATGCAAGGAAAAGGGAAGAAATGATGTCTATACTGAAAGATGGGTACTGATTTATCAGGCACATATTAAGAAGTTGGTTATGACTGATAAAGGGGGGGCTTAGGTTTCTATGAAGCCACCTCTCCCATTTCGCACCTGTCCAGTTGATATGATTGGCAGAAGAAGCTCTGTTGCTTCTGAGGTCAGAGGCTTGTTCTTTTAATATGCAAGAGAAGACTTTGTCCTGATTGCTCCTAGATACAGAAGACCCTACTACTCCCTTGGGAGCTGTGTTTGCCCTTCTTGGTATTTGGAGTCCTGCATAGTATATCTCTTTGCCAAGCTTGGAATTGTTAGATCATTTTATTACTCGCTGTTATAATTGCTATTAATGTTAATTTTAATCTATAATCCTAACTGTTTTTATATATTACTTTTGTCTTAAATTGGGTTTGATGCCTTGAGTGCCTCAGACCCAGAAGAGAAAGTAATTATAGAACTCTAATAAATAAAAGTAAACATGTCTTGCCATTAGGCAAAAGGTTGCTATCTCATTTAATCCGCCATTGATTTTGAATCCCCTCAGATTAATACCCTTGAATTTACTGATTAGAAATACAGAGTTGCTTTTCTGCCTAGCATCCTCCTCCTCTCATTATCTTCCTCATCCCTCCTATTATTATCTCTAGGAAAAATCAAAAGTCAGTTTGGCATTGTGGTGAAGGTACTGCTCCAGAAACCAGGACACTCTTGAGTACAGTACTACTTCCACCTTAGGCATCAAAGCCAGCTGGGTGATTTTGGCCAGTCCTTCTCTCTCATCCCAACCCACCTGACAGGATTGTTGTTGTGGGCAAAATAGGAGGACCGAGTATTATTAGTGTTAACTCCCACCTTGAATTATTTATAAAAATGATAAAGTCAAGATTTTAAAAAGTACTGTAATTAACTAAAAGAAATAAAACTAGGACATCTTAGGAATGTGTCTAGGGAGGGGGGAAAAGCTGATGCATTATGTAAATCATGGCATTTGCATAATGATGTCACACACATGCATGGATGCCCATTATGTTACTCCTAAATTTTAACATGTATAGCATATGGAAGTTGCTTTTGCAAACAACCTTGAACATAGCATGCAATAAATATCCTTTGGGTAGCAAATTTCCTTTATTTGATTAAAAAAAAAGGATTTCCTTTGGTTCAAAAAGTTATTCTCAGTAGTTGGTTATTGTTTTTTTAAGGAAGGGCTAAGAAATGCTAATCTTTGAAGCTCTAAAGATGTCACGCACATGGGCAACATGAGCTATGCAATTTCCTGTGACATTTCTACACAAAATAGAAAGTATATAGAATTCTAATATGATCCATTCAAATCTAAAGCTAATTCCCATTCCGGGTTTTCTCTAACTCATTCCGGAGTTGGATTTAAAATTGCCAGCAGAGCTCTCTTTTATAATTGTCTATGGTATCCTGTCAAAACATCCCTAAGTATCAACATTTGCACACAATTTTCCTAACTTCTTCAGAAAGATCATATTCATTTAAAACTTTATCTCTCTAGAGAAATGAAACACTTGCACAAATACTGCTTTCTAGAATTCAAATATTTGTCCTGCACTGAAATAAAAACTCCCTAAAGAATGCTGCCGATTTTAAAGTCAGTATAATATTTAACCGGCATTAAGGCAAGATGCATTACTAGCCAAATCACATTTTAAACCAAAGACTGTTATCTCATTGTTTTATTTTCTGCAGACTAATTACTACTGGAAAATGTAGTGGTAAGTTATCTGTGTGATTGGGTCACCACTGATAAGCCTTATTCTTTCATAAAATAAAGATAGTTTCATATTACTAATTAGTTACTTTTTCACGTGCCATTATATATTATCCTGTGTCATAATACGGTGCTCAGCTATGGAGATATTGATTATCGTAGAAATTTATATGAACTATAGTTTTTGGTTTAACAATAGACCTATCAATATAGATATACCATGTAAATATAGATATAGCTATAGATACAGATACAGATGTAGATATAGAAAGGTCTATACAGCTTGGCTTAACGATAGACCTCTGTCCTGAGTGATTGCTGTCATATGGGTACATTATTTACTTATATTTGACTGAGACAGTCCTGATTAAAATGGAAACAAGCTTCAGGTTTAGGTTCTTCCTCAGTGAGATCAATTGGAAACATTTGTTTTTAAATCTGTGTCAGTCTCTCAAAGAGATCAACCAGACCTCTTTACTTGAAAGTCAGTAATGCCATTGAATTTAAGGATACTTTTTTAATAGACATGGCTGGTAGTGTGTGACGTGAATTCCTGATAGCTTGTGCTTCTGTGCTCCTGCCTTCCTATACATTTGGGGTATACTGAGTTAAGTATATCTACCATAGTTCAATATTACTCTTGCCAGCAATTTTGGTTGCCAGCAATTTTCTAACATTGTATGCAAGAGCTTTCCCATCCCTACTTGGATTAAATTGGACTCAATTAAAGCTTGAGTCTTCTGCATCCAATTCTGCCATTCCACTGAGTTCATTAGACATTTTGCTTGCATGTGGACAAGATATATACATCCAGGCATGAGCAAAGGTTTCACACACAAACACCCATAAATTGTGTTTAAATGCTAGTCAAAGATTGTGACAAATGCACATGGGAATAGCGGGGAACAATCCCAATTTATATTCCAAGTTTGCATTCAGTTAGGTTATGTATATGGTCACCATAAGACTTATCTCTTGTGACTAATGAACCCAACTATATTAAAAGACAGGGGGATTTTGCTAAACCACAGAAACATTTTTGGTAATAATAAAAGATTACCACTAAAGTTATGACATCTTTTCTTCTTTGACAGCTATCTTTGCAGACCTTTAAAAATCTTTCATTTAAATTGTATTCTTAATAACTTCAGACTTTTATCTCATTTCGGTTTTTCATTCTATCCTTCCTGTTGTGCCACAGCCACAAAAGTGACTCATTCAAAGTGACAGGCCAGGAAATTGAACAGAAAAACATAAGGCTTTTGAAGCTCAAAATCAACCTATGAACTTTTATTTATTTATTTTATTCTATCCATCAGGAACACGCTTAGTTAAAATAACTAAGGATGTACTTATGCAAACAAGTAAACAAAATTATTTTAAGGATCTGGGCAAAGCTGAAGAAAAAATTGTTACAGGTTTGAGAAAGCAAAATAACAAAGGAATATTTATTGCTAAAATAGACTTGGTTCATGCATTCCTATATTGAGTGTATCTGTAAATGTATTTCTGAACTGTTGTAAGCCGAGGACTACCTGTATTAACTCTTTCAGAATTTAGCACACTGTTCCAAAAGAGTGTTGTAAAGGGGAGCCAGGCATGTATAATCTGATAAACAAGAACTATATAAACATTTGGGTGGTCTAGTTATTTATCTGTGCTTTCAGTTAAAAAATAATGGCAAATGTGTGTTGTTTTATCATTCAAGCTCAAACAACATTGATCCCTAGAAATTTCATTTTCTAAAAAGAACATGAAATTCTACCATAAAGGACTTGGAAGATCACTTCACAAATGCAGAAGGTGTTCAGGATTAAGGTCTAAAACTGTGGCCCGCTTATGAAATATTTCTAAAGAGAGCAAGCATGTGGATAATTATTTTCAAATTTTGTTTTTAAATTGGATCAAGGCATACAGTTCACAATACAGTTTGATTTGGTATTCTTTATCTTGATCCTTTCTGTTGAAAATATTGGCACTATGGTGATGATTTGTAAAAGCAAAGAAGCAAAAAGCTACCGTACTTTGGATAGAGCTTGGTTTCATGGTGAGCAAAGTCATGGTTCTAATCTCCCACCTGACTCTTCCTCTCAATGCATTTTTCCCACTCTTTATCTTATAGCAAGTCTTTATCCTTTCTGGGTTCTGAAAGATTGTAAAATCCGCAGAGCATATTAATCTTAATTCAGTTGGAGATCTGAATGCACAAGTCCTGTGTCCCTTCAGTTTTCTCTTTGTCAGCTTTTCAGCATTACTATAGCAAAATTACTCCCATCTCATGATCATCTCTAGCAGGGGTGGGTTGTGGATCGTTTTGCTGCCGGTTGACTCAGGGTTGCGCCTCGTGCATGCGCACAAAGCGCGTGAGCTTGCGTGTGTGCAGAGCTCAAAAAATAGCTTTTAAAATCCAAAATGGCAGCACCCACGAAGACACTGAAGGAACCAGATCCGTGACGTCATCGCCGAGTTACTACCGGTCCTAAAGAACCGGTTAAAACCACTAGAAACCCACCTCTGATATCTAGATGAGATGGATAGTACATAAACCTAATGAATAAATAAATAATCAAATAAAGATCTCACATTAGGAATATCAAGAGCAGAGATCTCCAATCTTTCCTGCTTTGCGGACCAGCAACAGGTGGGGGAGAAGGAATTGTCTCTTGAAGTATGGCCAAGTTATATGCGAAGACAGAAAACTAAAACTGGCTTGCGCTTTTGTTTTTATAAAGCACAAATTTGAAAAAGACACGTTTTAAAATTATTCAGTGAAGGAATGTTGGCCCAAGTTTTATTTTTAACAATGGATTACATTTAAAAAAAGGAAGAAGGGAACGACAAAGAGTAATTAATCTTTGGAAGCTTCAGTCCCTGCTTCTGCATCTCCCAGATGGTGCAATAAATATATCAAGTATCTGATATTGGGAAACAAATGGAAGATTTAAAATAAAACGTAGGTAGTCGGTACGCTGAAACAGGTAATTATAAATACTAATTTTCAGGAATGTCCATCCTCCCCCCCCCTCATTTCCTTTTGCTCCATTTCCCATAATAAGATTGCATTTAAAAGTGTTTGATTTATTACTCAGCTTTTACATGAAGAGTGATTTTTTCTTTTTTTTTTAAGAAAGAAGCCTTCCATGCAACCTAGCTTCAGGTTGAATCTACCACTGCAATAATATTGCATAAGCACTTCACATTCTTTGCTGCTTACTAATGTCATATCATTATATACTACTGGCTTCTATGGAAGAGGCTGATGACGATCTCTATAATCCTTGTTTCCTAATCCTGAATCTTCCTGGGAATTTCTTGCAATACAGATTGAAGCTGTGATTTAATATCAAACTGCAATTAAATAATAAGATATGACATTAATAATTGGCTTGAACTGTTTCCTGTTAAATCGCGCGAGTAAGGAAGACACGAGGCATTCCGACAGTCAGCTACCTTTAATGAATCCAGGTGGAAGCAATATCCGGACTGCTGGCAGGCTGCAGGGAGCCCGCTTTTATGGGATTCCCTGATCGCCTGCCGGCCACTGATAGAGGTTTACTTTTCCCACTGCTAGTTTAGCCAACCAGCGGCAGTTCATGCAAATGAGCAATTGGGAGGACACAACACCCTTCCCCCCATAGTTCATGCTACAGTCTCTATCCAATGTGCGTTACGTAGTCCTGTAGGTACGATGGTGGCCGGGTCGCTCTGCTCGATCTCCACGATACCTCGGCTAGTGCCTCGGCCACTGGCTCGGGTGCTGCGATGCTTTGGGACTGCTCGCTGGACTCTGCAACTGGACGGACTTCGGCCGCCTCCCGGTTAGGCTGTGCCCTGCACGGCGCCCATGGTCAGGGATCAGCCCGTCCAGGTCTCTGGCCACACCTTCCTGATGAAGGCCGGTGTCCACGGTTCGGCTCCGCAACTGGTCAATATGCCGGCGCCACACCCGATTGTCCCCCAGCCGTACCTCATACGATTTCGGACCCATGATGGCGATGATGGTGGCCCTCACCCACTTCGGCTCTCCCACATGGTTCAACGCATACACGAGGTCTCCCTCCGCCAGGGGCCTGGTTATCTTACGGGATTCCGGTGGCGTCTCTGTTTGGTAACTCGGGTGCAGGCGATCCAAGGGCGACCTCAGCTTTCAGCCCATCAGCATTCCCGTCGGACTCCGGCCGTGGCCACGCAGGGTGTGATGTGCTGAGACAGGAGGAATTGGTCGAGTTGTTCCTGCCACACTCATCCATCCGTGTGAGCGCCTCCTTGGTGAACCTCACCATTCGTTCAGCCCAGCCATTGCTTTGGGGGCTGTAGGGAGCGATCAACGTGTGCCGGATGCCTTATGCCCGCCAGGAACTCCTCCATTTCCTTGGCCGTCAGTTGCAGCCCGTTACCGGATACCAGGACGTCTGGTAGTCCGTGGGTTGCAAATAGGCCCTGCAGCGCTCAGATGGTGGCTCCCGCAGTGGTGGAGGTCCTGGGAATCACTTCCAGCCACTTCGAGTAGGCGTCCACGGTGATTAAAAACAAAAGACCCCGCGAAGTCCACGTTGAGTCTCGAACATGGAGCCCATGGAATTTCCCACTCAAGGGGCGGCGATCAGGGTGGGGCTGGCCATGATTCCTGGCATGGTTCACATGTGGCGACCCACTCGGTAATGTCCTTGTCCAATTGCGGCCACCATAAATAACTTCTGGCCAGGGCTTTCATCCGGACGATCCCCAGGTGTCCTGCATGTAGGGTATCAATCACCTTCTGGCACAGTGATTGGGGAATCACGACCCTCTCCCCCCACAGCAAACAGCCCTTAAGTACGGAGAGGTCCGTTCTTTTGGTGGCGAATGCTTTAAACTCCTCTCCCTCCGCCTCCTGAGGCCACCCCCTCAACACCCAGTTCATTACTTTCCCGAGCACTTTGACCCTCTTAGTGTGTTTGGCGACGTCTCGTGATGTGACCGGGCTGGATGGCTCGACGTCCACCAGGAGCACGTGGGATACCGGTGCGGGATCAATTATGCGGTCGGGCATTGGGCAGCGGCTGAGGGCAGCGGCATGGCTGATGCTGCTTCCTGGCCTGTGGATGAGTTCGTAGTCGTATCCCGCAAGGAATATCGACCACCTGGTCAGGCGTGGGGACAGGAAG
>JANHFT010003526.1:118273-135296 GCA_032467955.1 Pseudoxenodon macrops
GAAAGAAAGAAGGAAGGAAGGAAGGAAGGAAGGAAGGAAGGAAGGAAGGAAGGAAGGAAGGACATTTTATGTGTGTTTCTGCTGAATTAGCTCTAAGGTACATCAGGAGCCCATCTCTTTCCTCACAAAAGTGAGCAATATTTATCAAAGATTGCATGCAAAACTTTGCCATCTTAATTGATGTGTGATCCTTGATTTGTACATAAAATTACATTACATTCCATCTCCCCTTTTTCGAATGATTGTTTTTTAACAGCTTTGGCAGGTTAAAGAGGTCAAATTTGTTCCTCTCTCCTCAAGAGCCGGAAGGATTTCTTTCTTTTTTTTCAATTTGTGCAATCTGTTTTTGCAAAGGTCACATTTGCATTATTTGTACCATGCCCTTTGGACTGCCATAAAAACTTTTGGTACATCTCTGAATGTTACATAGTCATTTTCAAATGTCTAGCTCAATTTTTACAATGAAAGAATAGGCACAATGGCCGTGTATCAGCACAGCACCTAGGATCCCGAAGAATTTGCCTGTACAGATATGCCAGAGGTGCTCATATCATCTAAACTGCAAATGGAAGATTATTTTCAGGGGCGAGACAGCATGCCTCAAGTACATTTGCATAGTGTAATCTAAGTAAATTAGCTTCAGGAGCCAGATATTATCAAGGTCTGCCACTAGTCAACTGTCAAATGTAATTTAACATTGCTTGTTATCTATTAAGTGCCCCACATTACAAATGAACCAACACACATTGCATGCCAGCAATTATGTATCAATGGTCAACTATAAATGATAGCACTGGAGTAGCACTGGAGATCAAATGCAGCTGTTGAAAGTTCAAAGATTATTTGCATATATTCAAGGGAGCATAAGATATTTTGTGGCATGTTAACAATGAACAAATGCATAGTTTCTTAGATTTTGTGGCTCACAACCTACACCGGTAACAACCCCAGGCATCTTTCTCAACTGGGTTGAAACGAATGTTAGAAAAGGCCTGTTGCTACAGAACAAGGTGATGCCATCTTGCTGACAGTAGATACATTCACACAATACATTTAACCAGAAAATGGTTCACTAGCAAATGTGCTGGTGCTATTACATTTTGCACACTTGCTGGCACTTTTAATGAGTGGCTGGAATAGTTGGTTTATAAGCAGCCATCCAGGATTGGATGAAACATGTGCATCTAAACACTGTTTCTAGTTTCTAGAGACCACACACTGCTGATGATCTGGAAACTAACCAAAACTTGCATCATCCTGTTAGAATATTCCCCTTATATGTTTACGCTAAGTTTTAATTAAGAATTGGTGAAAGATAGTGTTAGATTGCGCGAGTAAGAAAGACACGAGGCATTCCGACAGTCAGCTACCTTTAATGAATCCAGGTGGAAGCAATATCCGGACTGGCGGCAGGCTGCAAGAAACCCGCTTTTATGGGATTCCCTGATCGCCTGCCGGCCACTGACAGTGATTTATTTTTCCCGCAGCTAGCCTGACCAACCAGCGGCGGTTCATGCAAATAAGCAGTTAGGAGGACACAACATTTCCAAATTAAGTGCTTAGGAATGTTCGTTAGAGAACATTTATTGTGGAAATTTGCCCTTACTCACTTGAAACTACGTAACAGATTTCTCCGAAATGGGAAAGGATTTTACATTACACTAGTTCAGTCTGGCTTGTGCGGTCTAGGTATTTCCTCAAAAACATTAATTTTGTGAGTAGACTAGATTTTCAAGAAATAATGAGCAGATTTAAGATAATAAAACTTTTGAAGAAAAAAAGAAAAAAATAGCAATATTTTCATAAAAGTCAATATGATAATTTCACTGGGGCAATCCTACCATTGATGGTGCTTTACTTTCTCTTCTGGAGCTATTCATGCCCGTGCCCCTGTGTTCTCAAAAACATGGAACAGATTTTGAAGGCATAACTTCAAGAAGAAAGGAGAGAAAAAAATGTACCTTTTTTGTAATTTCACTTGTAGGCTTTGTCAAAAACAATTTCATCTACACATTAACAGATTTGCTGATAGTGCATTTCAAATAACCTTTCAAAATCTCCATGTTCTGCCACCAAACAATGCAGAGTTCTACAGATTATAGGGAAAACTCATTCAACATGATAATTTGATTAAAGATGGGCAAAAATAAGTGTTATTGAACATATACAAGTTGCATTTAGTGAATGGGCAGGTATATAAATGTGATTAATAAATGGATAATGCATTATTGAACACAACAACATTCTAGTATTAAATAAAAATCTCAATATTCTGCAAATTCTAGCAAATTTGCAAAAATATCCAAATAAAAAAGGATACTCTCAATCTCAATCTAATAACTAATAATATCATTGGATTCCTTGGGAAAAAATGTTCTGTTTCTCTCCTTCTAAACTGGACTTTTTTTTAGAAAATGTATTCATAGAGCCTGTCAGTATCTCAGAAATGTTTATGTTAATTCTAAACTTTCATTATTAAATAGATTGTTTTGTTTTGTTTTTTTGTTTAAGCATACAGGAGACAGACAGTCTCTCCATATTTAAATATAATTATGGTCAAGGTTACAGATACAGGTTTCATGAGGACAAGTGGAGCACTAGGAAAGTAATCCTGGTTAGATAAGCATTTTTGTCCTGTTGATAGAGGGGGAAAAGGAGCAGAGATTTATCTTCACATACTTTTGTGGAATATATTGAATGTGGTTTCTGAAGTATTAATACCATGTGAAAGTATGTCAGTTTCCTAGGCAAAACTTATTTTAAGCCAGAGACTTTCACAGACCTATAGAGCGGGGTCCCCAACCAGTGCCATGGCCCATTGGGAACCAGGCCACGTAAATGGCAGTTGATTGGACGAAGCTGCATTTGCGCAAGTGGTGCATGTGTGCAAACAATCCCCCCGCACCCCCGTCATCACCACCACCGCTGGTCCGCAGAGCAGGAAAGGTTGGAGATCTCTGCTCTTGATATTCCTAATGTGATATCCTTATTTGATTATTTATTTATTCATTAGATTTATGTACCACCCATCTCATCTAGAGATGATCGTGAGATGGGAGTAACTTTGCTATGGTGAGCTTTCCCAGTCAGTAGCCTGGTTGTTGCATTCTGGACCAATTGGAGCTTCTGAGTCATTTTCAAAAGCAACCCGCATCAAGCATGTTGTAGTAGTGACCAAGATGAATTCTTATCACAACAGCTTCCTTGCCCATGGGTATGATAGTCCTATGTTGCCATTGATTGATTGTATGCCAGTGTCAGTGTCAGCTCTAGCAACCACATAGATACTGTAGATCTTCTCCAGGATTGTATTTCCTAATCTGATCTTTCACGTCTTCCTGGATGGAAGCAATACTACTAGTATTTGCCAAGTAAGTGTAATCATCTTGCTGCTGGTTGTCCTCTTCTTGTCTTTCCTTCCACTTTTTCTGGAAGGAATAAGTCCACGTGTAATGGACTTATCCAGAGAGTTATATTTTCACAGAACATGTCCAAAATAAGATCCTTTGTGCCTCAAGTGAGAATTCTGAATTGACTTGTTTGTTGATTCATTTGTTTGTTATCTCTGCTGTCTATTCTACGGTATTCTATGGAGTCTTCTCCAACACCAAATCCAAAAGCCTGATAAGATGTATATGGCCATCCATCTTAAGCAACTCTGGTGGCTTACAATAATCATCTTGCGGACAGGACATAGCTCAGCGCGCCAGCAGGAGTGGAGTGCTCCAGCTGCAAGCACGGGGAAGGACCACCAGAGGCAAGAAGAGGCGCTTTTCAGCCAGGAAGGGCAACAGAAGGAAAGCTGAGATGACCACTGCCACCCCACGGTGTCCCAACCTGGATATGGGGCCGGAGTATCAAAAGAAAAGTGTCAAAAATCCCCAAAGCTTTTTGCCACCGTTTCAGTGGCCGCGGCTTGGTCGGGGGGGATCATGTGACAGTGTGTGTATGTGACATCAGATTGGCCATTCCCACTCAGTCACATGATCAAACCACACCCAAAAAATAAGCCACTCCCACAGAACCGGTAGTAAAATAATTTTAGAACCTACCCCTGAATATAATGCTTTGCCAATTCCAGGATTAATAGAAAGCACCCAGAATGCACAATTCGCCATGAATTGGCAACAATCAATCAGGCCAAATATAAGAAAGAAAGAAAAAAGTGATGCTAATTCAACCCATTTAATTTGTTAGGATTTACCTCATTTGATTAAACTCCAAAAGCAAATTTCTTTAGACTCAGTATTATTCAGGATAAACAGGGGCAAGCTTTTCAACTTCCCCTCAGGATGAACAATATTTTTTAGTTAAGCTTCAACAACTCTGGTGCTCAGGCCTCTGCATTAACACAGGCATCATAATAAGTAAGCTTTTGTATCCAGGCCCTTTTTTCTCTTTGCCTAGTGGATGATTATGTGAATTGAACTGTAAACTAGTGGTGGGATTCAAACAATTTAACAACCAGTTCTCTGCCCTAATAGTTTCTTCCAACAACCAGTTCACCAAACTGCTCAGAAAGTTAACAACCAGTTCTCCCGAAGTGGTGCAAACTGGCTGAATCCCACCATGACTGTAACCACTTATAAGACCATTTTTCCTTGGCAGTGGAAGGAAGGATGTTTCAAAGCTCTCTTGTTCCTTGTCTTCTGCACTAAAGTTTTTGTTTGTTTGTTTATTTGTTTAGAAAAGATGAGCGGAAGAAGGATCAATATGTTTGTAACTGCCACCTTGTATCTTCTCTCACAATTGGTCCTTTGCGATTGGACTGCAGCTTCAGAGAATGAGGAACCTCCAGAAATTATTGGTAAGTGCTCTTTTATTTATTCCCACAAAGCTACAGTACAGGGAAATAAAATGTCACAGTTTAACAGGGCGTATTTAATGCAATTCCTAATTGTGGTATACATTTTCAAGATGAACGGGTAATAATATTTTCAGCCCTGATTGAATTCCACTGCTTATCATTTGTGAACCTGTTCTGTCTTAATTTGCAATTAGTCTGCAATTTCATCCATTCATATGTATGGTTTCGAATGTACTTTTCACAAAATACCCTTTTAGCAGCAAACCTAATTTCAAAGCATATTTTATCTAACTAAAAGTATAAATTAATTATGGCAATTTATTTGAGGTATGAAATTCAAATATAGTGTGAATACAGAAGAAATGTCTTTAAAAGGTAATGTAGTTAAAAACAAAAGAGTTTCCATCTTTGGCATTAAAATATAATCCTGCTCATTTTTGCAATATTTGAAATTACCCAGACAGTTCCTATTACAGTCAAATTTTGTTTGATCAAAAAAATAAAAGAAAGAACATTACACTAGGTGTGAAAAGAAAATAGCTGTCATGAGGTCCAGAGAGTATGTGAAAAAGGTATTATCCATTACTTTACTATTTATTATTTACAAAGCAACTATCACAAAAGATAGAGGCCTACTACTTAATTGGTCTGACAATAAAGCTATATAAACTTTGTATGGAATGCAAGCTTTAAAAAATTCCTAGGAATACACAGAACTCGATGGTAAGGAGGATCCTGATGTATTAATTATGTCCAGTAACGTTTCTCTTGAAGGACGCATTTCCTGAAGGGAATGAGTCATAGCCATTGAAACTGCCTCTTTCTTGTAAAGGGTGAAAGTCCATAACTTATTAGCATCACTGCTTGGAGATTCAGCTTGTCTAGCAGGAAAAGCTTTTAGCAGGCGTGGGTGTTGGGTGGGTGGCAAGTTGTCAAATCAAGCTTATGATGGGGACAAAAAAGAGACTCACTTTCTCTCAATGCGACAAGCTGTTTTGCCTTGATAATGCTCATCAACAAGAATAATTTGAACAGAGCCTTGTGATGAACTGTATAAATAGAATATAAATAGAATATATAGACACGAAGCATTTCACTTGGGAGACAACAGAACAATCAGCCATAAGAAAGTGTACTGAATATTTTTTCCTGTCAAGTCAGCCTATCATAAATAGGTGATCATTTAGTTATGATTGTAGAATTAAAGAGTTGTCATATTGTGAAAGGAAATTTGATTTGGGTGAGTAAAAAAATACACTTAGCAAAACCTACATGCTCGTGGCTCATGCTAGTAGGAGTAAGAAATAAGCCAGCTGGGTGACCTTGGACTATTCACTCAGTCTCAGCCCAACCCACAACACAGGGTGGGTGTTGTTGGAGAAATAGGAGAAAGAAGGAATAATAGGTATGTTTGCCATCTTGAATTATTTGTAAACAAACAAACATGCTTTGAGTTTCAGTCTTCCTTTATGCCCAAAGCCAGTTAGGTAAGGTTGGATCAATCCCTACCTCTCAGTTCAATGAAAAAAGCATCAACAAACCATTTTTAAAACAAGATGACAAATATCCAGATTGATTCGAAGATATATACATAGTAAATAATACAACTTTAAATGAGAATACGTTCCTTTAATTCTTATCATACAAAATTATCAAACCTCTTATATGAAACATCATTTTTTAAATATATGCTTCTCCATATTTTATATATCTTTCTTTAAGTATTATTATACATTAATAACTAAGCCCAGTGCAAAATGGGATAAGTACAAGAGGGGAAAAATGAAGAGCAAAAACTGAGTGATTTAGCCTCTCAGCTAAATAGAATCTTCTGTGATAAATACAATTTTTAGGTTATGCTAGATTAGGCAAGGCAAGGCTAGGTTAGGTTAGGTTAGGTAAGGTTAGATAAGGTAAGGTAAGATAATGCTGTGCTATACTATACTATACTATACTAATGCTATACTGTACTAATGCTATACTGTACTATACTATACGATACTATATTATACTATACTATATTATACATTAAGGTGTTTTCTGTATCATTGTTTTGCAATAAATTTGACTTGGTTTAGCTTAAGCTTTACCAGAACTTTTTCTAGCTTTAAGGGACAATTAATAAATGAGCCAAATTACTTTTCTCGTTAACTACACATCCCTTAGAAAGGTTAAAAACACAGGAATATTAAAAATAAATAAATAAACTTTAAATATAATGCAGTTTACATTTAGTGTAAAGTAAATCACATTTAATGTTTTGCTTGCTGGTTCTCATTACTTTGTTCTTGCCATACATATATATTGGAGTCTGTTCTTGCTATGCCACTTAAAAGAAAAAACACATGTTCAATCTTATAAAGACAAATGAAATGAGGTTTTATGCATTTGATGTGAAACTGAAACCAAAATGTTTTTTTAGTTCTTCAGAACAATACTGTATCAAATTTTCCTTTCCCAGAATTGTGAGAAATGATATCATGAGTTCAATCCGTTATATCCAGCTTATGGCTGTCATTCTAGTCCCTACTGAAATCAGAGGACAAGTTGGGGCCTCAATTTCAACAGCAGGGAACATTCCACAAGGATAGGCTGTGTTCTGGATTTCTTAGAACCTGCATCATTCTGAGTGTGGCTTCCATAGTTGCTCATCCGTTAGAATTATTGGCATGCTCCTATTCCATTCTGGATAATCATTCTGGAAGAATGGGAACAAGAGACAAATGGGTCAAAAAAATCTCACCTCCCTTTCATAAATGGAATCTTCTCTTATATTTTAGCCCATCCATGAATAACAGGAACATTTCTCTTTATGGGCATGTAGTTAATCTCCCAAGGCACTACTGGGCAAACAAACGCATATAAATATAAAAATACACCTATTTGCTATCATTACCTTATTTGTTTTGCTTTTTATGTTTATTTTGTGTTTATTTTTGCAAGCCTTTTTCTATTAGGCTAGCTCTAAGAGAAAAGCAAATAGGAATTGAAACATGTAATTACAGGTCTACCATAAACTCCTACTGAAGAGCAGGACATGAATGCCATTGGTATTTGGCTGCCATCTATCTTGGCAGCTCCATCTTTCAAGATTGGAGTGGTGTTTTTTTTTAAAGAAATTTGCAGGCAATAAAAAGATTGGCCTACTAATTTTAGCTGTAGTTACCTAGTGGTGGTTTTTGTGTGTGTGAACAATCCGTTCCCAGACTACTATTTCTTTAAATTGTCTGTTTTTGTCCATCTCCCCCACAATTTTTTTTGCCCTCTGGCTTACTTTCTTCTTGTCATATTCACTGGAAAATTTTTATATTGCAATCCTGTGGTTGCTGATGAGACGTCCCAAGCAGCACAGGATATGTTGTGTGTTCCTCTCCAAGGACCATAAGGACGGATCTGACCTTATTACTACCTCCCAGCTGCTCTGGAAACTCCTTGGGAGAAGTGGGTATGTGTACATGTTGTCCTCATGTTGAAACTAATGTAGTTGAGCTCGTGATGGAGAACTGTCACGTATGGAGGAAAAAGTTCAAATATACTCTTCCACCCTCACCTCTATCCTGTTAGAATGAGCCCAGCAGAGTATGAGACGCAGTAGTGTGCTTCCTGCAGAATTTCTGCAACTCAGCAAGTATCTTTGTTAGAAAGAAGTCCAAGTCCGGTATATTTTTATTACTGAGGAAAGATTGACCTCTTGTATCTCCCATATGTTTAGAAGTCTTTGATTCCAAAAAGGAAATCTCTAATGTTTGAAACAGAAACAAAGACAGCTGGACTTCACGCGGTGTATAAATAATGACCAATACAATGGAAAACTAGGATGTTGTTTTTTTGTCATTCCCAGAATGGCTTAGAGTAAGCATACTCTTTGTGCCTTAGGGGGCCAACAAAACTTAGTCTAAACATAGTTTTGGATAAAAGATTAGGAGAGCTTCCCTCAAATGGTAAAATTAATATCCAGTGTTTTGATATATTTGTTCCATTATATTGCTTCTGAATTCTTTGACAAAAAAACACACCACCAGGAAATTAAAGAAAAAATTCTACTTCATACTCACAGATTTTACTATCTGGAGATACCTTAGTGAGGCAGAGAGAAGCTGCTTTCCCTTCTTTTTCTTTTTCTTCCCCTGAATACAAAGCAGAAGGAAACTTAAGATGCCAAGATATGTCGAGAATCACATGAAAGAACAAATCCTTGGTTGTTAAACCCTATTAATTCTCTTCCTTCTGTGTAAATTATTATACTCGTAAAAGCTAATGGAAACTTCCGAGTACTGTGTTCAGTTGCACCATTTATTGGGAATGTGTTAACTGATACAAACACCAAATGTGGAAAATGGAATATGTTTCTAAGGGGCTAAAAAAGCTCTTGAGAATAGGAGGCCTTGTCTTTGATTTTGAGTTCATTCGGCTCAGATTGGATTTTCTGCTAAACTGCAAATAGCCTTTTGGTGTTCAGAAAACAGTTTTTCCATTAAAGAATGATATCATTGGATACCACTTAATTAAAAAATGAGGCATGTTTTGCAGTAATAATGATGTTAAATCATTGACTTTGCCAGACTGACAGGGCTGGTTCCCACAACTCAGATATAAAAGAACCCCTCCAATCTGTCTTATACAAGGTCATTGCCATGGCAGTCAAACTCACTATAAGATAATAAGTGTCATACGGGACAAACCCAAGTTAACTGTGGTAAACCACAAAAAGATGATTCAATAACGGACTCAATATGTAAAATAGATGCAGCATCCACCCAACTTGCACACATAGACATTTTCGCAGGAACATAGTGAATCCAGATTTGATTGTGCGTTCAGGTTTTTAATGTCATTTAATAATTGCTGAGATTTAAAAAAAAAAAAAGAATTTCCTTTTTTCCCAATTATACATGAAAAGCTGCCATTGTTCATGGCTTCCTTCTCCCTGCCCTCCTTCTCTTTGGGGCACTGAAATGTGTCCCATCCTTTCTACTAAACAATTTATACTCTTATCTTCCTCCCTGGTCAGAGCAGAGGAAAAGAGGGAGGCATTGCAGCCACAGATGGAGCACCAGCTTTAGTCTCTCCCGGTCTGTCCCGGCCTTTTTGGGGGGGGGGCAGAGAGGTTTTCTGGCTCCAATCATAACAATCCCCATTGATAGACAGGAATGATTTAAACCAGGGGTTCTCAATCCCCAGTCGATGGACCGGTGTCGGACCATGGCATGCCAAAAACTGGTATGCACAAACAAATGAAGCCCCATCCACTGTCCGTGGAAAAACCTCTCTCCATGAAACCAGTCCCTGTTGCCCAAAACTGCATTTTTATTAAACTACATGAAACAGGTTGGGGGCTCCTGATGTAAACTGATAGCAACTGCAAGGAAGAAAATAATCAGAATGACCTTCTGTGGTCAGTCTTAGGATGGGATCAGGGCAGGGGAATTAGGCTCCTGCCCTGATCCCATCCCAAGCAACAGTATTTGGCTTGCATCCAGGATTAGATTACTCTTACCCTGAAATCTGCATGGCCCTGATTAAGACTCCTATCACACTGGGAGGGGGTGGAGTCTGGATTCAGCACTGTCCAGGTATAATGATGCATTTTAACCAAGTAATTTTGGACAGCTTATGAAGAACATTGCTATAATAAAATAGGAACAGCAATGGCACTTAGACTTATATACCACTTCACAATGCTTTACAACCCTTTCTAAGCGGTTTATAGAGTCAACATATTGCCCCCATCAATATGGCTCTTTATTACCAACCTTGGAAGGATGGAAGGCTGAGTTAGCTTTGAGCCCCATCTGAACTGAGCTCCAGGCTGTAGGCGGACTTAGCCTTCTAACCACAGCTCCTCCTATAAGGCGACACCAAATTTTAAAAAAAACATTGAGATACCATTGAACAGCATGTCTTGTTTCTAACATCCTGATCTCATCTCCTATAGAAAAAGTCAGGTTGATAGAGACAGGACCATCTGGATCTCAAGTGCTGGGCCACAGAAGTTTCCTGGATTTTACTAAACGACATTATTTTGCAAAAGTGATCCACGGGTAAGCCAACTCTAAAAGGATGAAATTTCAGCTTGGATCCTGCTCTAGGAGAATTCCTGATATCTAAGTTTTGCAGAGTTTCCTAGCTTATTGCACTGTTTCCCCATTTCACCAACTGACAAAGGCTGTCATACCTCATTGCTTTCTCCCTGGACTCCCCAGCTGCTAGCTGACAATTCTACCTTTCTCCCATGGGCTACATGGAGCTCATGCCCACGTTCCCATGTGGTAAGTTGATTCCTTGGCTTCAGGAGGGGGAAGAGAAGGCTGTTGTAGGATTTTGAGCACTGAATACAAAATGCTTCTTATACAGGTAGTCCTTGACTTACAACAGTTCACTTAGTGAGCATTCAAAGTTACAACAGCTCTGAAAAAAACTTGACTTATGACCATTTTGAACCCTTATGACTATCACAGTATCCCCCATGGTCACGTGATTTACATTCAGATGCTTGGTAACTGGTTCATATTTATGACCGTTGCAGTGTCCCAGGGTCATGTTCTGACAAGCAAAGTCAATGGGGAAGCCAGATTCACTTAACGACCATGCTACTAATTTAACAACTGCGGTGATTCACTGAACAACTGTGGCAAGAAAAGTTGTAAAATGGGGCAAAGCTCACTTAACACATGTCTCACTGAGCAATGTAAATTTTGGGGTCAATTGTGGTCGTAAATTGAGGACTATCTGTATATGTAGAAGACATAGCCACTTGGGAACAATTAACTTCTGAAAAGTGGGGAAGATTTCTTGCTCTTAAACTTCATAGGAAAAGAACCAAAAAAATTAAAGTATCGCTGTCCACGGATATGTACGCATATTTCCCATCTGTTACACTTGTAGTAAAAGGCTGCCAAGCAGCTTGAAAAAAGAAGGGTAGCTTCAACAATATCCTTTAAAAGAAGAGAATCCTTAAACACTGATTAGGTCTTATCTCATCTTTTTTTTTAAATATAGATCTGTATCATATTAAGATGTGGTAATTTGTAATCTTCAAAGGAAGTGAATAAATGAATTAGTGTGCGTGACATTTCAGTTTTGTAACTTCCAGGGAATGAATGGCTCTTCGATGTGTCATTTCTAGGCAGATGCTGCCCCCTAGAGATTAGTTATGCTTCTTTAAGGCTCAATAATACATAGTCAAATGGTTGAAGAAAGCTATATGTCTGTATAGGAATGTATAGATAAAATATTATAGTCTCATTTAAGAGATAAACTAATATTGAGCTTCATAATAATATAAGCATATACCGGTATAGATAATGTATGCTATTTGTAGTATAAACATACAGTCATGCTAACTTGCAAGTGAAAAAGAATAGAATAGAATAGAATAGAATTCTTTATTGGCCAAATGTGATTGGGTACACAAGGAATTTGTCTTTGGTGCATATGCTGTCATTGTACATAAAAAAAAATACATTCATCAAAAATCATAAGATACAACACTAGTTGTATAGTTGCTAGTCATAGGATACTAAATAAGCAATCAGCATCAATCATACTAGGAAACTAAATAAAACAATATAAATCATAAAGATACAAGCAACAAAGTTATAGTCCTAAGTAGAAAGGAGATAGGTGATAGGAAAGATGAGAAGAAAAATAGTAATACAATCTTACTAAATAGTTTGACAGTGTTGTGGGAATTAGTTGTTTAGCAGAGTGATGGCATGCGGGAAAAAGCTGTATTTGTGTCTAGTTGTTCTGGTATGCAGTGCCCTAGAGTAGTGATGCTGAACATATGGCACGCGTGCCACAGGTGGCATGCAGAGCCCTCTCTGCGGGCACACCAGCCGTCGCCCCAGCTCAGCTCCACAGTGCATGCATGTGCGCCTCCCACCAGCCAGCTGGTCTTCGGGTCTCTACCGCACATGCTCAGGGAGGCAGGGCACATATGGGGGGGCACTTGCATTGCATTTTGGAGTTTCGCGCACATGCATGCGTATCCCCTGCTCCCCATTTTGGGCCTGGAAAGCCTCCTGCATCAACCTGGAAGCCAAAAATGGGCAAGGGGGATGGGGCGCATGTGTGGGGGTACTCGCATTGTATTTTGGGGTTTTGCACGCACACTTTGGGCACTCGGCACTAAAAAGGTTAGCCATCACTGCCCTATAACGTTGTTTTGAGGGTGGAAGTTGAAACAGTTTATGTCCAGAATGTGAGCAGTCTAGATATTCTCATGCAGTATACAGGTCCTCAATGGAAGGTAGGTTGGTAGCAATTGTTTTTTCTGCAGTTCTAATTATCCGTTGAAGTCTGTGTTTGTCTTGGTTGGTTGCAGAGCCAAACTAGACTGTTATAGAGGTCCAGATGACAGACTCAATAATTCCTCTGTAGAACTGAATCAGCAGCTCCTTGATATATTTTACATATATTCTCATTCTGCTTCTTGGAAAAATAACTATATAATATAATAATAATAAACTAAACAATATATGATACATCATGTTTAGATTCCTTCAAATACATTTGGCTGCTATACTGTGCAATTTATGTCAGGCAATATTATGGAATACTGTTATTTGCCTTCTTCCAGGTCTCAATTCATCCCCACTCATACTAGGCATGTCAATCTGTGCCTTGAAAGCTGATTCTGGTCCCTGCAAAGCCCTGAACTCCCGCTATCATTTCGACATTCATTCTCACCGCTGTGAACTTTTCAACTTTGGTGGATGTCAAGGCAATGAAAACAACTTTTTAACCCTAGATGAATGTCAAGAAACATGTGTCGTAAAAGGTCAGTATATTCCTTGCTACAATTCTTTCTTTTTCGAAAGAAACACTTCCTTTTTTAAGTTTCAGACAAAAGCCAGTTCGTTGGACAACTTATCAGGTAGTCATATTATGTACTACTGGGTTACCTACAGGATTTATACAAATATATGCATGATTGGGAAGAAACTATTTGTGATTAAGTGTAGAATTTTAACAAAGTAAGAAAGTTTATACATTCTTCATTTAGTAACTTGTTACATATATGCATGCAGATATACAATATGTGCATGTGGTTTAAAGATATATGTTCCTTCATTAAAAAGGAAGCATAGCTATTTTATTTCAGTTATTTTTTCTTTTACTATGTGGTGCTTTTAAAACTGATCATTGTCCTCAGGGTAAGAATATTTAACCTTTATAATACACACACACACACACAAGTTCCAGTCACAATTATTACATATAGGTACCATATTTTTCGGAGTATAAGACACACTTTTCCCCCCTAAAAGAGGGTGAAAATTTGGGTGTGTCTTATACATCAAATGTAGCCCCGGCCACCTGCCCCTACCCTTTGGCCTCTGCCTCCCAGCAATTTACCTCCTTGCAACAAACAGCCTGTTTCAGTTTCAGCTTCTGCATAACCTGATTAGCACAAGCAGGTGATTGTCGATGGCCTCCCAACCATCAGCTGTTTCAGGTTGCAGGGAGGCAGAGGCAGATTTCTTTTCCTTGTGCTAAACAGGCTATGCTAAAAGTGAAACTGAAACTAAAATAGGCTGTTTGCTATTTGCTGCAAGGAAGCAAATTGTTGGGAGGCAGAGGTAGAGGCAGATTTTTTTCCTTGTTTCCCCAAAAAAGATAGGTATACTTTGGAGTGTCTTATACTCTGAAAAATATGGTAAACATTGACTGCAAATTGGAATAAAAATTATTTCATAGTTTTCCAAAAGGTGAAAAAATGAAGGAAATTCTAGGTCAGGGGTGTCAAAGTGGTGACCATGGGCCAGATGCATCACACGCAGGCCATGCCCACCCCAACTCCATGAAGGGGAAAATGTCATGATGCGGAAAAGTGATACTGCACGTTTGACACCCATGGTCTAGGTGTTGTCATAGAAAAAAGTATTCCCCTCAAACAGATTCAAGAATAGTTACCACTATATTATTGTCAGATTGTATTTTTGAGATTAAATTTTAAGAAACAGAAATACAAAGCAGGCAAGGATAATGTCCTTAAAAAACCTTGTTATGATTTAGGATAGATATATTTCAGCCTATGCTATATAGTCAGAAATGATGGCAGGGAATCTTGCAATGAGGAGCTGAATATTGCTTATTGGAGGCTTCATATCTGTTCTATGGTAGTGTTAGGAAACATAAGAATATAGGAAACAGCCTTGCACCAAATTAGATCATTGATCCAACTCGCTCTATTCTTGTAGTTTCCCAAAATGTCAGTGATTACAGCCATCCCTGGAGACAGCACAAATTAAATTTGGTGCCATGTGCATGTGTCCTTGTACACCTGAACTCTGGTCCTTCTTGGAATTAAAATGAAATCAAAGATAAAACTTTGAAAAAGTATTTTGAATAGTAAGTTCCATGTCTCATTTTCACCAGGCAAAATGAACATTAAGTCCTACTTATCCATCAGCCTACCCCACATTCCAACAGGTGTAAATTTGATGCTCTGAGCAATCTCCATGTTTTAAACTTCAGTCAGTACTATCACTATACACATAAAGCAGTTGTTATCCAGGTTTAGTAATACGTACCTCAGATATATTGCAGCTTTGGTTCCAGACCACTGTAATAAAGCAAATATTGCAATAAAGCAAATCACACAAATGTTTTGGTTTCCCAGTCTTTATAAATATGATGTTTATATTATACGGTGGTCTATTAAGCGTGCTATAGTATGTCTAAAAAAGGAAACCAATCCACATACTGTAAAATTAAAAAATACTTTATTGTAAAAAAATGCTAATCATCTGAGCCTTCAGCGAGTCATAATCTTTTTGCTGGTGGAGGGTCTTGTAAAAAAACTCACATTAAGTGTGAAGTCTAATAAAGTGAAACGCAATAAAACAAGTTATGCCTGTATATACTAAAAGTCCAAGTGGGAAATATATCTTATAACCAAGAAGTTAATTCAGCAGGGATTTAGTTATCCCAGAGTTTCCAGCAGAGGAAAGTACTATCAAATAGCTGGCTGGTTAAGAAAATCCCAAACTGCAACTTTTAATAAATCTTTCTGCCAGAAAAAAACAATCTTACTTAACTCAGTCAAGGCAAGTGAAAAGCACTGCAGTGGGCAAATATAATAAACATCATGAACTTGTATGCTGGCCTGGATAAGCTAAACCAGGCAGGGGCCCCAGGTGCATGTTTAAGGGTGCACAAAATGCAGTGTAAGGAGAAGTGTTTAATTCAAACATAACAAAAGTCAGATGAGGAAATAAGATCCTTGTCTCCAAGGGGAAAAAGGCTTAAGTCATGCCCCTCAGCTTTAATCTCCAAGAAAATTCAAAGTCCTTTTAAGATTAGAAAGAAAGTGACATCATTATGCAGGCAGGGAAGGTATGTTATAGAGCCTTTCATTTAAAGAATGAAGGGGGTCCAGGAAAAGAGCCTCTCTTCAATTTCCCTCATCTTCTGGAATATTCTCCCTTCAGAAGTGAAGTGGGCCATCACTCTACTGGCCTTTTAAAGGAGTTTGAAGACCTGGCTCTGCCAAATCGAATTGGGCTCACTGAACAGTATGCAACCCTGGGGGTGGTTGGCACCTTGAAGTCTCTCCTACACACACACACACACACACACACACACCTTTTAATTTCTAACTTATTTTATTCTTGTTTTTATCTGGCTCTTCTTATTGATGCACTGTATTTTTAGATGGCTTTTAAGCTTTTAACCGTATACCGCCCACAATCACTCTGGGAGATGGGCAGTATCTAAATTTGACAAATAATAAATAAATACCCATGGGAAACCAAACTGCACGGAGTCCCTCTGAATTTGGAACAGAAAAAGATGTCATAGTTACATTTTCAGAGTCAACTGAAAAAAATGTATGGTATGTCCGTACATTTATAAGATTTGAAAAAGAATCACGCTCATAAGATGTTCATATGTTCTGCAACATGTATAACTTGTAACATGTCTCAGGTTTGATTACTAGAACCCTGGGAATTGCCTATTGCTTGTCCAGTTGATGAAATTAGTGTAGAGGCTTTGTGTAAATTTCTTATATCAGACTTCATCATTTTCAGCAGAGTTTGTTGGTACTATCTCTCAATTATCTCAGCCTGCCCGTCCAGATTAGACTGAGCTGACATGTTACAAGTGCCATTTATTAAAGAGTTTTATTTTATAGAACCCAGGAACTCAGTGGCTCTGGCTGCCTTGTAGAATAGCATACCGGACCCCCCACCCCCCCCGTTTTAGCCT
>JANHFT010003526.1:164181-174889 GCA_032467955.1 Pseudoxenodon macrops
TGTAAAAGCACGCCCACCCAGTCACCTGACCTCTAAGCCACGCCCACAAAATAAGCCACACCCACAGAACCGGTAGGAAAAAAATTAGATTTCACCCCTGTTTTCAGGACATGTTCAATTGATTTCCAGCTTCTCTAGAATGAACTAAAACATGCTGTCAAAACGTTCCATTCTAGTAATTGCTTTTCCTTTCAGCAAACCTAGCAAGCATAAATATCAAGACCAAATGAAAATCTCAAAGCAGGAAAAAAAACACTATATAAGCTTCCTGGGAGACAAGAATCTCACAAAGATCTTGTGAAATGTAGTGGGGCTGCATTTAGATATGATAAAGAGACATGGCTGTGGCCAAAGTAAACATTGTTTTTATATCAGGGTAAAAAAGACATACTCTTTTTCTTTAATTTCACCCTCATTCTCCTCACTAAATGGACTCTCTCATCCCTTTGCTTATTCCTTGTCTAATCAAAAAGCCATTATAATCACAATTGACTTTCCACAAATTGGTGGCTGTTGAGAAGATAAGATAAATCTGTGCTTTATATAGCAACATATTAGAGTAAGGACTTAAAAGTTACTTTTGTTATAAAAATGTGTTTTTGATGTCCTTTAAGTGATCATGAATGCTAAAAAATATATATACGGAAAATCCTTGCAGAAAATCGATTTCTTAATTAATCAGGAATTCACAATGTGCTAATGTTCAATATATCAGGCTGGTCTCTGGACTCCAGTTTTACAGCCATAATAATCATGTTATTGTTGGTCACTCATTACTCTTTTCACAAAAAGTTCTAAGTGCCCTGCTACCGTAATACAACAACAACTCTTGGCATAGGTGAAGGTGTTTTACGCTTAGAATTATAATTGTGCATGTAAGATAATTAAAATTAATTTGGAAAAGGATGCTTTCATAAAGTCAGATGCTTTTCTGAAGGATTAGGGGAATTTGAATTTAATCCACTGTGGATCGGACTTTTCAAATGACCTTAAAACAAGTGATACCTTTAAACTGGATTCTAGAGTCAGTACAATGTCTGGCCACATGTTAAAGCATTCATATGTCAGCCTTCATGCTAATTGCCATTATTGGAAATGGCAATTCTTTTGAAGATATGAAGTGGGCCTACCCTGAATTAAATTTCATTTTGTTCCTCATCAAATTTAAGTTTTGTCAAACTATTTGTATACATCTTTATATAAAACAAACTTGAAGCAGCTTCCATTTTGTGTGAAATGATTCAGCTTGCCTTCAGCTGCTGTGGGTGCTTCATCACTGGAGGTTCTTAAGAAGAGACTGGACAGTCACTTGTCTGAAATGGTAAAGGATCTCCTGCTTGAGCAGGGGCCTGGATTAGAAAACCTCCAGGATCCCTTCCAGCTCTATTCTGATTCTGATTTAGTTAACAAAACATGGATTTTCTGTTCTTATTGGCATTCCCAGCTGACATGGGAAAAAACACTGCACCACTTTCAAAGGAGGTGCAAAATACTTCAATCAGAAAAAATTTCAACCATGTAACAATCCTTCAGATTTTCTAAATTCAAAACAAAACACATTAGTTTATCTGAAATATTTCTACTGTTCCAAAAGTTGCAGATGGCTTGTTGTTCTGTGGCTGGTGTACTGAGCTGTTTTTTCTGCTGCCCTCACTCCTCCAAATTTGGTTCAGGAAAGGACCAATCATTACATTAGAATAGGGGATGCTGTTGGAGGGAAATGGTGAGGGAAAAGCAGCAGTGAAACAGATGGCTAAATAAAAGAAGGAAGCTGCAAACACCTGCATACTAGCCAGACTGCCTGGAAAGTTACCACTATTTAAAAAAATTAACCTATCTTTGGGGAAGTTAGAATTCATGTCAATGAGTTGTATGAATGCGAAATATGCTCTGCTTTCTTTTACAGTCAGATTTTTTAAAAAGTGGAATGTTGCTTTAATTAACTTGTTGAGCTTTGATGGGTATATTTTGTGCATACACCAGAGATGTGCAAGTCTGCTATGTTGAGTCTGTATGTTTGTTGAGCTTCGAGCAGCATATCTGTATTTGCTTTTAGCCTTTATTGATGTTGAACTTCCTGTTGCATTTGAAAATTTCTGGCATGGATTGACTTGCAAAATTTTGGGTACATTGGAGCATATTCTTGTGATCTGTTGATACTGAGTGACCAGAATTTATTTCAAAATGTTTAAGAATCTAGGTTGGTTTGGTGGGATTGTTGCTAAGCTTGATGCACAGTTGTTCTTTTGCCTTCATCATGCTTGGCATGCATTTAGGACATACTTTGCTTGCTGTTTGTAAAGTCTCTGTTGTGTGTTTGTTCTGCTGCTATATCTGAATGATCTATGTATCAATGCAATAATTATAAGCAGCCAAGAAATTAGCTGCAAAATGAATTCAGTTTTTAAGAAGTTACAAAAACATACCCACAGAATTTAATTTGCGTCTTCCTGGCAGAAATTTTATTTTATTTATCTCCAGGCTGCGAAGTATTTCTAACTAAGGACAGAGTTTTAGCAATAGCAAGCAATACCACTTAGACTTATATACCACTTTACAGTGCTTTACAGCCCTCTCTAAGCAGTTTTACAGAGTCAGCATGTTGCCCCCAACAATTGGCTCCTCATTTTACCCACCTCGGAAGGATGAAAGACTGAGTCAACCTTGAGCCTGATGAGATTCGATCTGCCAAATTGCAGTCAGTCAATAGTCAGCAGAAGTAGCCTGCAGTACTGTACTCTAACCACTGTGCCACCGTGGTTTTGATATGCTTAGCAATTTTGTCCCATTAATTAGTATGATAGATGAATACCTCAGGGTTTATTTAAATAGTTTAATAAATTATTGATAAAAATATTGATAAAAATAATTTGTTAAATGTATGTTACCTGTCTCCCAGCCACATTGCAGTGATTCTGTGGCTCCCTTTCTAGCTTTGGCCATTTTTATGTAAACTGCCATAACTGTTAGCATTATCCCATCTATATTTATGGCCTTGATATATTAGAAAACTCCACAAACCTCTAGCTTTGGAATGTTCCCAGACTGACCATTAAAAAGCATAAAGTACCATTTTTTTCTTGTGCAAGTAAAGTACTGTACCTCAAATTAACCTTCTCTTTTCACCACCTCTTTTTTCATCTGTACAAAATTGCTCTTAGCCCACTGCTGCCTTGGTCTACATCTTTTTCTTCCTCCCTTCTGGGAAGTGACTTCATGTGCCTTTTATTATATTTCTTCTTCCCCACAGTTCCCCTATGTATTCTTTACTCATAGTCAACCTCTCAAAAGGAATTATTTCCTGCCTCTCTAGAGTCTTGGCAGATAAATCAGCTCTGCCACATATACACACACATTTGCAACTCATTCTGTCACCAATTGTGTAGGCTGACAACCGCCAACCCACTTTCCCTGACAGCCCTTTGGCATCTGAGTTTCAATCAATATTCAGAAAAGGGAAATGTGCTCTGTAACTTAAATACAAAGCAATATACACCTCCTCCTTCATTGCTGGAGATTGAAGCTTTTGAGTCTTTTTAAAAGAAAGAAAGAGGAACAGAGCAATAGTTGTATGCCACAGTGGGGAGAATTAGACAGCTACATGCATTCTCCTTTAGCCTCTGATTGAAGTGGGATTCCAGGAAGAAATTTCCAGGTAAGAATGGGAACAAAAGTAACCCTTGAAAGGGTTGTCTGTTCTCCACGTGAATAGGGGGAAAATAAGATGACACTTGTATTGTGTTTTATTTCTGTTCAGCATGTGGTAGCAATTTCTATTTCTCTGAACAATCTAAGGGAACTCTTTGTAAACTCAGTTTTTTCTCCTCCCTGCCCCTCTCCATTTAAGTTTGTATCTAAGAAAAAGGCTACTTTCTCTTTATTAACTTCTTACGGATTGAAGTACAATTTGGAAGCAATTTATCTTCATGGAGGCTGCCCAGACTCGTTTTTTGCAATAGACCAGCACCATCTTGTGGTCTGAAATGTCTTGGAATATTAGTAGCTTGGGTTGGTAGGTATGTTGTTGGTTTGAGCTCCGAGCTTGGCGGTTTGGTTGCAAATGTTTTGTCCCCATTCGAGGAGACATATTCAGTGCGCTTTGGATTGGGCTTATCTGGGGGAGAACTGCCCTTTGAAGGACTCAGAATGGTAGACCTTTCAAAGATACACTTGTAGGCAAGCTTTTGGTGTTCCAGCATGCTCATTTTTTTTCCCTTTTGGGAACAGAGTGAAAGAATATGGAGAAGGAAATTTCAAGTACAGGAAATGAAATTATCACATGAGAATCTTTGTTTCTCATCTGTGGTTCAGTGACTTTTTTCATAGATGACTACAAAGGAAAGTTCTCCCCTATTTGAAGAATCCCAAGACTTCCTTACTTTTGTAGTTAAAGACAATTTCCCTACAATCGGTTGTTCTGATTCCGGACATTGTCAATGGCACCAATGTACCTTCTTGTGTCATTTGGCATCAGGAGCTAGAGTTGAGCAGCAGACGTGTTCTTATATTAAAGGAATCTATATCATCTATATTTAACCACTAAAAGAGTCTTTATCTATGGTTTAGATAGACATTTGCAAATGCCAGCCATGACTCAAAGAGAAACCTGCTCAACTTTTTACCAACTCCCTGAATCAGTATCTGGTGGGAAGGTCTCAAGTTAATTTCCCACAGATGTTGCATCTGTTTGGCAGTTTTATCATAGGAACCTAACTTTGTGTTCCTTGGTTTATGCAATGACAACAACACTGACTCAGCTTAGCTGTGTCATGTTAACTGTTCACACTGAGCATTTTTTACTACTTTTATAGGACTATCAATCTGATGAGTCGATCTCCATGGGGTAACTGAGAGTCGCTCACACAGACAATGGCTGCGTGTGTAATCCTTCGTACAGGATTATATCCTCTTTCCCCTTTCATTGGATTATCCCATTAAAAAGAAGCAGCATCGGACATTATACTTGAGTTTATTATTCACAACGTTTTCAAAGAAAGGAATTACAAAATCCACCCACCCACCCATTTCTAAACTGTAAAATGATCATTAGGCCTGGGGAAAACAGGTCTATCGACATAAGACGTCCTATGTTGCCTTGCCTGCAATTCTAATGATTAGAAAAGGCTTCAATGCAATGGGTGAAAACATACTCCAGCCTCTGTAACTGTTGCCATAAAAGGATTTTTAAAAAAAGGTGAACAGAAGCAGCAAAGCCACGTCACTATGAAAAGCCAGGGGCTACATCACTTTGCAATGGAAATTTTAAGGGATGCTTCATTCAAATGCTCCTTTGACAGCCCTAATTATAATCTAAGTAGACCACAGGTGTCAAACTCGTCATGTCACAATGCTGTCATGTGACATTTCGTGACATTTTTCCATTCGAGGAGCTGGGGTGGACGTGGCCTGCGCATGAGACTGCCAGTTTGACACCCCTGAATTAGACACTCTCCTCTTGTGCAATCCAAGAATTGTCTAAAATTGTTTTAAGCTTTTGTTTTTAAAAAACTGATCAGTAGTTATGTAAACTCTCAGGATTATTTATTCATTTAAGGAATCATATGTCCATCCAGCTTGCAAGAAAGTTACTCTGAGTTGACTGTAATAAAGGTATTTGATTTATGTACACCTTATTATTTGTTGCAAATACTACTTTTCTTCTGATAAATTCTTTGTAATTATGTCTTAATTTTGTTAATCTAGTATCCCGATACTAAACTATATTGCTGTATATGTTCCATTACTGAATCTAAAAAATCCTTTTGATGGATAACATTGGTTTAAAATGTAGCAGCCCCCATGGTTTTGTGGAAGTCTAGATTTGTACATGTGATATCTCTCCTGCGGGAGCTGCATCAATTGCCAATTTGCTTTAGAGTCCAATTCAAGGTGTTGATTTTCACCTTCAATGCCTTACATGGCTTGGGACCAGGTTATTTCAAGGACCATCTTTTCCCAACTAGATCTACACAACCTACCTGAGCAGGGAGGGAGGGAATTCCCCTCTCCTTGGTCCAACTGGCAGGATCAAGAAGGGCCTTCTCTGTGGTGGCTCCCTACTTGTGGAACATCATCCCCGCAGAGATAATATTGGCCTCAGCACTGACACTCTTTTGCAAGGCCTGAGGACACGGTTCTGCCAATGGGCCTGGGGACCCCAGAATGATATGGAGCCCATCAAAAGGCTTGTTTGATCATTGTCACCAGGGGGACTGTGGGTTGTTTTTTGTATTGCTTGGGATTTTATTCTTGTAAGCTGCTCAGAGTCACTGATAATGAGTTGGGCGGCTGCTGTGTGTGTGTGTGTGTGTGTGTGTATTCTTAAATAAATAAATTAAATAAATACATGTTATCAGAATATAATTTTAATACATGTGTTTTTTATTTGCCAATTCAATTCTGAAATGTTTTGTTGTATATTGACAATGATTCTAAACCCAATAAATTTAAAGGAGAACAGACGGGACAATCTTGATTTGTCCTTTTCATTATAAAACACGTTTGTGAAGAAAATCAATTTACCATTACTACAGCAAATTATGGCTAATCGGGTTATTCTGAAACTAAAGGCAGAAGATTGTAGAGATGTCTCATCTCCCGCCCAGTATGAGGCATGCCACAATAATAATAAATTACATAACTAACAATTTGTTGCTTTTTTATGACACTCAAAATCAGTCTCCTTAGGGAGCCAATTCATTACGGAAATCGAAAGCCTATAATAAATCTTTTTTATATTGGAGCATAAAGCAAAAGCACTATTAATTATATATCAAGTGCTATAGTTTCTATTAGTCATAGTCACTCTCTTTGTGTCTGTATATGTCTATGTGTTTGATTATTTGCTTACTTCTAAGAGTCACAGCAGAAGAAGAGTATTGACGCCATTGAACCTTGGCGTTAGAGAAGACTCCGGAAGATGCGGTGGACTGCCAAGAAAATAAACCAATGGATCATCAAACAAATCAACAGAGACTTCTAACTCTAGGCACAAATCCCCATGCTCTAATTCCCATGTTCTTTGGACACATACAGGTAGTCCTCGACTTACCACAATTGAGCCCAACATTTCTGCTGCTGAGACAGGCGTTAAGTGAATTTTGCCCCATTTTATGACCTTTCTTGCAACAGTTGTTAAGTGAATCACTGCAGTTGTTAAATTAGTAACACAGTCATCAAGTGAATTGGGCTTCTCCATGGACTTTGCTTGTCAGAAATTTGCAAAAAGTGATCCCATAACCCATGGACACTGCAATGGTCATAAATATGAGTCAGTTGCCAAACGTCTCAATTTCGATCACATGACCATGGGGTTGCTGAAACGGTTGTAAGTGTGAAAAATGGTCATAAGTCACTTTTTTCAATTCCGTTGTAGCTTTGAATGGTCACTAAGGGAATTGTTGTAAGGTGAGGACTACTTGTAATGTGTCCAAAGTAGAAGTGTGTCCTATTTTGGGCACATTAGGTGAAGACCTAACTCTCTGGAAAAGGCTTTAATGCTGAGAAAGGTGGAAGGAAAGAGAAGAAGAGGAAGTCCAGGAGCAGCAGGGTGGATGGACTCAGTTACAGTGGCAATGAGTGCGCTGCTGGGAGCCTTGAAAGAACAGGTTAGGGATGAGTGTCATCATGCAGAAAAATCTATCTGATCTCTCTGACTTGATGGCACATACCGTATTTTTCTGAGTGTAAGATGCACCTTTTCTCTCCCGAATTGGGGCTGATAATTTGGGTGCATCTTATACTCCGAATGTAGCTTTTACAAAGCTTTTTTTCAGACCTAATGAGGTGAGTGAAGAGTGAAGCAATCTTTGTAGTCTTTCATTGCTACTCCCTCCGTAGAAGCTTTTTCTTTTCAGGTGCTAATGATCTTCTGGGCTTTGCATGCTTTGTTGATTGGTTCTCTCTATTAGCTGTGCTTTAGAACCTTTTTTTCCAGACCTAACCAGGTGCTAACAATCTTCCTGGCTTTGCATGCTTTGTTCATTGGTTCTCTCTATCAGCTGTGCTTTAGAAGCTTTTCCCTCCAGTCCTAATCAGGGGATAAAATAATGTGCTGAAGCTGATCAGACTAAGGAAGCTAGACAGATGAATCCCTGGTAGGCAGATTTCCCCCCCTATTTTCCTGCCCAAAATCTCAGGTGCGTCTTATACTCAGGTGCGTCTTATACTCTGAAAAATACGGTACTTGTGTCCTTTTATTTTTATTTAACTATAATAATTTTATTTTGTTGCCTAAGTATTTTAAGTGACTTTATTGCATCTGATTCTTCCACTGCTGTCATTCAGGTAAGCTCTCCTTAAATTGTTACTATGGGCAGTTATCATAACTCAACATCCATTGCATGCTGCACTTGCTTTATTGCACTGATGGTGAATTTATTAGAAGAGGGACATTTATCTGAGCAAATGGGATTTCTAAGGTTGGGTTTTTTAAAAAGAACATTAAACTGCCCACAGGGACAGCATAAGTGTTTACAGTTGAAATAAATGGTCAATGAAATCAAGGTATTGAATGAGTTTAATGAAACTGATGGAGGCTGTGTGCCAGATACCAATTACTATTCTTATCTGAAACAAAATATTTGATAAAAATGTAGGATTGTTGTATTTATTTAACATTTTTACTTAACATGGGTTAAGTAATGCAGTTCTCAATTTATTTGCTCGAATGCAAATTCCATTGAGCTCAAAAAACTAATAGATGTGCTTGCTTCTTTAAAAAAAATCCAAAAGTTTGTGTATATGTATTTTTAAACTGATCTTATACATTAACATCCCATGTATCAATTTGTTCTGAAGCAGCTTAGGTGGGCATGTAGAAAAACCATCAGGTTTCAGTGCAGCATTTCATATGGTAAGGTTTGGACAATCTTGTAATATCATGTCACACCATGTCAGGGGTCGGTAACCTTAAACACTCAAAGAGCCACAAAGGTCCTAACCAGAAGCCCCCATTCAATTCTGGGTCCGACTGGAAGTCCAGTTTCCCCACCATAGAGTCTCCTCCTAGCACTGCATCCTTTTTCTTCTGCTGACCGATAGTCCAGTTCCCCAACCATAGAGTCTCCTCCTAGCGCACATCCTTTTTCCTCCACCTGTCCTAACAGAAAGCCCTATCAATTATGGTGCCAACCAGCAACAGGGAGATGCAGCAGAGGGATGAAAGAGTCACATGCAGCTCCAGAGCCACGAGTTGCTGACCCCTGCACCATGTCATTTCACACCATTTTTCAATTTGTGTTTCTTTGAATTATACTACAATTTACATTTATTTTGCTTTGGTGGCTGAGCAATTAGGTGTCACAAAAATGATAAATTATAATTACAGAAGTATTTCTCTGTTAGACATTACTAGACTTTATATTCCTACAAAGTATATTAAAGCCACTTAAAAGGAGGCTTTTGTATCTTACCTTCTATTTGAATAATTCAATGATAGCATTTTTAAAATTGCCCGTTCTAAATTATATTTCATGTTACTGTATACTGAATTCTTTAATTTACTATTGAACATTGAATAAATCTTAATAATGGTTTTGAATTTTTAAATCATTCAAAAAACTTTAATATACAGCAATGATCTAATATTACCTTGAAATTTAATTTTAATTTTATACAGTTTGTAAATCTCTTTTCTCTTGTCTTTTTGGTTTTTATTCTTTGCTTAATTTCCTTTCAGTAGTGTTTTTAAGTATCTACTAAAATAAATGAATAACAAAAAACAGCATCAACAAAAAATGGCAGCAAAGCTAATATCCACATACAAGTAGGAATAAACTAAGGGAGCAATTATTTTCTATCAATATTATATTAACCCAATGATAATGTTTTAGATGCTTGTAAAACAAGATCATTACCCTAGATCAGGGCTGTCAAACTCCTGATTCGCAGGCTGGATGCATCACGCACTGGCCACACCCACGCCCAGTTTAGCAAACGAGAAAAAAGTCCCGATACATCATGTGACACAGCCATGATGACAAGTGTTTGACACCCATGCCTTAAAAGCTAGTAAAGCAAGATCAGGGGAAGAGCCAGCATCAAAAATAAGTAGGATGCCTTGTAGTCTTTCTGTTTCTTTTCCTTTTCTCCTTTTGAATTTCCCATTTTCTCTGATATTCTCTTCTTTCTCTGCATTTCTTTCTCTGAACTCTTCCTCTCAGGTAACAGTCTGATGGGATGCAGATACCAGAGTCAGAACTGATATCTTCTAGATCAGTAGTTGAGGGTCCTTGGTGCTCTTTGAGCTTGCTTGTTTTCTTGAGGATGTTTCAAGTGCCCAAACCAGGTAACATCATCTGTGCTCAAAGACCACCAAGGACCCCTCATAGCAACTCTGAGCTACAAATATTTTCCTTTATTAGAAAAGTAGTTTTTAACCAGTGTGCCATGGCACATTTGCATACCACAAAAGGTTGGTAGTGTATTGCATCAACAAGCTAAAATAAAATAAACATTACATATCAGACAATAATACAATTGAGAATGTCCAGAAATATTTCACAAGAAGACTACTGCACTCCTCTGTTTGCAACAGAATACCTTATGCCACTAGGCTTGAAATTTTGGACCTAAAGAATTTAGAACTATGCCGCCTTTGATTTGACCTAAGTGTTGCACACAAAATTATATGCTACAATGTCCTACCTGTCAATGACTACTTCAGCTTCAACCGCAACAATACACAAGCTCACAATAGATACAAACT
>JANHFT010003526.1:218522-235396 GCA_032467955.1 Pseudoxenodon macrops
GAGTTTAGGGGGTTCTTTGGAGGTACTAACTGTCATTTCAGAGCTACACGTCTGTCTGCTGTTTCCATGCCTTCGTTCAAAAGCGGGAAGGATACTAAGGAGGAAGAATTTATAATTTAGCAGACTCAGTCCTATTGGTCAAGACGGAGCTAAACCCAATCCTGGTTGCTGTCTCCACCTCCACGAGAAGGAGCGTATCAGGTAGGACCAACGCCCCTTTTCCTTTCAGCTGCCTCAACTGAAAGGAATTTAGATTTCTTAGTTGGAGACTACAACTCCAGGTGTCAGAGCTAAGATAAGCAGACACGTATAAATAATACTTTTACTAAAGCTATATTGATAAATAATAAGATTTATGTTAAATCTGCAAAATGCAAAATAATGACTACATTCCCCTGCTACAAATAGTCAAAGTCAAGATATTCATTGTTCATTGGGACACTTCTCCAGTCAGGATGTTAGCCAAGACAAGAATTGGAGTTTTATGGTTTGCTAAAAAGGTATAATAACCTCCTTTCTGAAACTTGTAAGGCTTTTACACAGGTTGCAGAAAACCACTCTGAATAGCAAAATAAGAATATCAGAATATTGGTGCAGAGGAGATCTTAAAGCAGCAGTGGTATCAGCAGGATGATTTACAGGTCAGGTGGAACAGAGAAGTGGGGGGGGATTGTTACTTTATTACAAATTGTTGCAATTATTAAATACAGTACAAAAGAGTGTACATATCAATCATAGAGCTACTGTAATCCTGGACTTACAACCACAATTGGGACTGGAATATTGATTGTTGACTGAAGTGGTCATTAAGCAAGATGTCATTTCGCTCAAAGATCAACAATTTCAGCCATCCTGGATGCGGTCATTAAGCAATCTCGTGGGTCAATAAGTCGATGGAGTTCTGGGTAAGGAGTGTAAAATGCCTTGGTGGCAGGGATCCAGACTACGTGAGGTATGGCGTTCTTACTGAGACCACTTCATGCCAATCTCCAAGCAGCCTCCCTTCTCATGATCCTTCAGAAGCTGCCTTCTCAAAATTGCACTTTGGAGAAAGAGACTTTTGAAGCCAGGCTCCATTCTCACAATCCTTTGGAAGCGTCCTTTAATGCTAACATAGCTGATTTGAGCCATTTACAAAATTAGGCTGAGGTGCCTGAAACCTAACACATTTTGGACAGTTATACATGAATATATTTTTTGTTGAGAGAGAAAGAGAAGGAGGGAGGGAGGGGAGAGGGAGAGAGAGACAGACAGACAGACTGTACCTTTAAAGACACATTCAGGGGAATTTTTTTCAGGTAGCATCAAGATAATAGATTCACAAAATAATGTGTATTGAAAATTGTGAACCTCTTTAATGCTCTTCTGCCCAATTACTTGGTGTGCATCTTTTTACATACTTTGAAATGGTTTGCATTAATTCATCCAATTCACTTAACACTCTGTACAATGTTTGCCATTATTTTGGCAACTGTGACAGTCTAGTTTTTCTCATTCTCTGTCCAGGTTTTTGTCACAGCTGTTCCAGATGAAAAAGAAGGAAATTGGTCCAGTGAAATGGGAATTAAGAACCATACAAGCCATCAAGCGTTACTAGGTGTAACAAATAATAAAATCATGACAGCACAGTTTGAATGTTATCAGAAAATTATGCATACTACTGAAGAATATGAAGGTAAACAATGTATATCAATATATTTTGATCTTAAGTTATTTTCCCTCTCTAAAGCATAAAGTTTATTAATTCATGCAAATATAATTTAAAAATGGTTTTTGCCTACTGTGCTTATTGCATCCCCCTTGGAAATAGTTTAATACTTGAAAGTATAACAGCTTTCGATTCTGGGTTTTTTCCTGTCTAAAGGAGCAGATTTGATCTTTTAAAGTTCTTTACAGAAAGCACTGGGAACTCTTATATGTTCCAATAAATTTTGCAGTAAGGCACTCCAGGGTATTCTTATTTAGCACTGTTTAATTTAATTTAATCTTGGGGTTTATTTATTTTGAATGTGATAATAAGTGCAACAACTATTTAGTTTGTTGATTTATCTTTTGCATGTAACTCTGGCTTTGGGTTGTGAAAAGGAATCAATATATTACAGATAAATTCATGAATAGAGATGTTTGTTGAAAAATATTTTGCTGCTGAGATACTGTAATTAAAGGCACACATTGATTTGACAGGCAATGATAAATAATTGTACCTTATCTGTTATGAAAACAGATAAGGTAAATTAAAATCTTATTCAGCGTTGTAATAAAGAACAGCTTTATTTACACTTGCAGAAGTCAAATTATTAATGTACAACAAGCCTTGAATATTTTAAAACCATTCTCATTGTTTTAGCAAAAGAAAAGGCTTTTAAAAATGGGGAGGAGGACTTTTTAGTAAAAATCAGGAGATTTGCATTTTTTAATTTTTTTAACAAAATGGACAAGAGATGGAGGCAAGAGTATCAGAATAAACTAATGGCTCCACCCATTTGTAGCTTTCCTTATCATACATCCTAAATTCCAAGAGAAACATCCTAAACAAACTCATTCACAACAGCGGTTATTTAAGGCAGCCAGCAAGGGAGGCCTTAAGCAGACGGAGAGGTGTGCAAGTGATCACAGCAACAATGGGCAACCACAGCTCTTTCTATCACCTCCCCAGAATAAAGTTCAAAAATACCATCAGTATAAATTTTAGGGCACTAGAGAAACAAAAGAAACATACTGTACAGAATTTCTTCTGCAAATTTTTTTTTATTTAAAGGAAACCTTCTGACCCCAGTTTGGTGGTTTTGAAAGCAGAGATTTACTTAGACTGATTTCCTTAGACCAGTTCAGAAGCCTTCCAGTCTCAGAGTAAAATTATGAATCTTCATTTAGAAATGGGATTTCCATGCAATGAATCACTGCTAGAGATTTTTTTTTTAATTTCTTTGACAGAATTGGATGAAATGTATGGGATTTATTTATTCATTTATTCATTCATTCATTCATTCTGTGTTTATAAATAACTCAAGACAGCCAACACATCTAATACTCCTTAACATCAACCCTATTGTTTTCCCCTTAACAACAATCCTATGAAATGAGTTGGGCTGACAACCTGGGAGTGGCACAATATCAACCAGCTGGATTTCCATGCTATTTCTGGTAATCAGGTGGAATCTGCCAAGTTTCAGACAAAAATATTTAGAAGCTTCCCTCCCCACTCTCAGGATTAGGTTTGGATGTGAGTTTCCAATAAAAGTGATAAATGTCCTAGTGATATCTGCAGCTAAGAAACCTGCACAAGTTCAGAAAGTGAAACACTGATTTCAACATGCAAAGGAAGCATTCAGAGGTTGGGAGGGTGAGACAGATTTGCTTCCCTTCCCCTGCTTCAGATGGTTTATTTTGTTTGGGGAAATGTACTGGAAAGCAGTTGTGTTTCCAGACAAAATGCTTGCAAAATTGTAGAGTAACAGCTACAGGATAAGAAAGCATGATGGTGAACCATAACGTTAAACCTTTCTGTTGTTTTCTGCTGAAGCGCAGTATTTTTAATAGTCAAGATTTAGATGATGGTTTTAGAACTCAAAATGGCAAAGTTTAGAAAGATGTAAACATCCAACAATTTATAAGAGCCCAAAGCAAGAATAATGGATGGTGTTTTTTCTCTTGGTAGGAAGGGGTTATACAAGCAAGGCTGGTATGGAAGCCTCTTTGGAAGCAAATACAGCATATGTCAATCATAAAGAGTTTGGATTGGATCTAAAGATTTTCTTCTTTGCAAGGAAAGGATTTTGTGTGTGTACAGAAAAAAAATGTACCCAGCCCTCGTAAATTAGGACGAAATGCTTCAAATGATGCCTCTTCACTTTGTAGGTCCGCATTGCAACAGAACATGGGATGGTTGGTTATGCTGGGATAGTGCTGCGGCAGGAAAAACTGTAGAACAAAGCTGTCCAGACTACTATCAGGACTTTGACCCTTCAGGTAAGGATGAAGACTTCAGTACTGTATGTCTACTAGAGAACCAGTAAAAAAAATTTTTTTCTCAGTGCTGAGAATTTGAGTAGAATTTGCAAATTCAACTTTATGACAAATGTTTAAATAATTTGAAAGCAAGCTCTTTCTAGTACAGTATCATGTGTCACTTGTCAGGCCTACAGAAATTATACTGTGGCCCATTAAATGTTTGTCAAGCTCTGGAGAGAATAGTTCCAGGCAGGAAGCAAAGATAGAAATTCAGTCAGGTTCCAGGATTGTTTTCATGCTTGGCTAATAGACTGTGCCCAGTATGATAAGTCATATATGCTGTATATGCAAGAACAACATCATGGATTTGAGACCTTGCCTTCTTTGTATTTTGAAGTACCAGATTTATGTTCCAGATGGACATTTGATTAAAAATGTCTCAAATAATTAAGAAAATCAAACTTCCAAATCTCTTGAAATATTTTGGAGAGCTTATATTTCATTTAAGAAGTTGCACTGATTATAATCCATCATTTAATTATGTACACTTAAACCTGTTTATATAATCCATATTTTACAAAGTTAAAGAACAGTTCTTAGTAATTTATGGATTTAGGGGATGGAAGAGGACAGCAGATTAAAACAGGCAAGAATGTGTTGAGAAAACATCTGGTTGCATTGAATGAATGCTGAGGCTCACCCCAGGGTTGATGTGATCTCTGAACTGCTGACTCAGTGGAGTGTAGAGCGAATGTCTGAAAACGAGAGAAGAGTGTTTTAAAGAGTGTTCATTCTTCCAGTTTTTAAAAAAAAACACTGGGGGAAAGAAGACCCAGGAAATACAGACTAATCAGTTTGACATCACTACCTGGAAAATCCTAATCATTAAGTTGTTTGTTAGACAGCAGGTGTAAGATAAAATACTAAAGAAGGGTTAATTTATTAAGCATTCCTGAGAATGTGTTTGATAGAATTTTGATTGAAAGGATTCAGAAAGTGATAACAAGAAAAAAACGAAGAATTTAGTACTTACTTTAGGCTTTCTGCCAATTGGTAGGCTAGATTAAATTTTTGCTGTTTAGCAGATCACTGAAACTGATGAAAACCAAGAAAAAGTTTATTGACTTAGAGAAAGTGTATGATAACATGAGTTATGGAATGTTTTGTAGGAATATGGACTTCTGAACTGATTCCTGAATATAGTAAGACCACTATGTGATGGTATTAAAGAATGTATAAAAATAAATGAAATCTTTGCAAATGATTAATAATTGAGAAGAGAGTGATACAAAAATGTACAGTATAATATCCTCTTGGTTATTTATGTACACACATATGAAAAATGTTTGGGAAGATATTAGAGAAGTGTTGGTTAAGAATTTGTATATTTTTAGTTAGTTGATTTTCAGTAAACATTAATACTGTAAATTGAAGGAAGAATATGAATTTGGTAATTAATATATAAAAAAATAGAATAGAATAGAATAGAATAGAATAGAATAGAATACTTTATTGGCCAAGTGTGATTGGACACACAAGAAAACCTGTGACATAGGAAAAGGAAGGAATAGGTCAAGTTAACTGGCCCAGAAACACATGACTAGACCTAAACCAGATGAATGTGTGCTCCTTGGCTGAATGTTTAGCCAATATGAGAAAATGAATAGAGATAGATTAAGACCTCTAAATATTTATTGAAAAGTACTAAGTATTTCATATGGAAATTGGCTTGTGCCAGAAATATCCATTGGTGGACTAGATTAGATTTTTGCTTTTTAGTGGAATATTGAAACTGCTGAAAACTGACAATATATGTAATATCCATTTCTTGCAAGAAATAAATTGGCAGTATATGAAGGAATTGCTATATGGAAATAATAATTCATCAATTATTATGGAACTAATAATTCAGTGAAGAGAAATATAAAAGTAAATTGAATGCAGTGGGAATGCGAATGAGATTCTTAAGAAAGTAAATAGTAAATAAACATGGATTGAATACAAAAGTGAGTGACCAATGTATATATTTAAAAAAATAAAAATACATTGAAGGTCATATATAGAAAAAATGTGGATCCAATTACCAAATGCTATATTTGAGGAAAAAGTAGAAGAATGGAAATGTTTGTTGGAATTTATGGGATTAAACCATAAAGAACAAATGGCAATGTCTGAAGCAGTGTCTCAGCAAGATGGAAACAAGGATGGTTTGCAAGCATAGAAAAGTATGGAGTAAATTATAGTGCCTTAAATTAGTTTAAGCAGTCTTTTCTTTTTATTATTTGGTTCTTCAGATGTAATTGCCTTACTATTGAACACTCATTTTCTATGCTCTGCATAATGTTGCTTACACCAAAAGGTGACGTGAACATATGTACTGTATATATGCATTTCAATGCCTTTTGCTGTTGCATTTATTGAAATGTTAACTATTTTGGAACACAGAAATTATAATTAACTTTTTTCCCCTTAATTTTTCTTCAAAAGAAAAAGTTTATAAGATCTGTGAAGAAAGCGGACACTGGTTTGTGCACCCTGAGAGTAACAGAATTTGGTCAAACTATAGCCTTTGCACTCATGAAATGGATTATAAACTGCAGGTAATTGCATTCTCAGAAGAATAAAGGATTTTAAAAGTCTAACAATTGTGAAATGTCCACTATGTTAATTTCTACTGGCTTGCCACTGCATTATATTTCAGTAAGGTGAATGAATTTAGATTGCCATCCTGGAATAAGTTGCCCTGGAAGAGGGCGTATTGAGTTAAGCAGGATCTATTTCTCTTAAAGTTTATTAAGGTTTTATTTTATTATATAAAATACAAAGAAGAAAAGAAAAATTGGGAAATTAAGGGAAGGAAGAGAAGTGGGGAAAAGGGGTGGGGGTGAGATACAAGGGGAAAGAGAAAAAGATAGAAAAGGGGGCATTGACTTCCAACTCTTGTTAGCACAGTAAAAGATAAACATAGTCCAACCTCAACTTTTTGCTTTTGCACATTAATTTATAACTACCCATTCCTATAATGCCAAATCTTTCTGATCAACAAAACCAAAGCCAAAGTTTCATATATATTTTTCTTCACAAGGAGGACCTATTTCTCAAATAGACCTCAGTAGGGTGTGTTGTTAGCATTTTAAGCGTTTATATCTATGTGTTTTTTTTTATCACTAGCAATAAGGCAGAATGTCATGTGCTATAGAATTGGTTTCACAAATAAGCAGGAACATCATAAATGTGGGAGGTATCCTTGGTGCTCTCTGAGTTTGCTTGTTTTCTTGCAAACTTTTCATTACTCAGTGCTAGTCACTGCACTGACAATGTTACCTAGTTTGGGTAATGAAATGTCTGCAAGAAAACAAGCAAGCTCAGAGAGCACCAAGGACCCCCTCATTTCAACCCTGAGCCACAAATATTCTCCTTTATCAAGATCATAAATAGTTGAAAGGAAAGACAACTACAGATAGATATTTTTAGCAGTTTTTATAAAAAAACAAACACGAAGAATTGTTTTTCTTTTTTTAATATACCTTAAGTATAAAAATTTTAAAAACAAAGAAAAACAATTGTTCAAAGAGAGAGCTAGAAAAGAGAAAGAAAAAAGAGATAAAAGTGCAAAAAGATAAAAATTCCAGAAATAAAAACGTAAAAGAAAAAAATAAAGTAACTTCTGACTTCTCTTACAGACAATACAGTTGCATTCAACCTTTATTTTAGCGTCAAACTATAGCTCAATGTACTGAGATTTTATGTTAGGATCAGGACTGACCACACCCAAAAATTGTAGGGAATGGTAAAAAACAACAACAACCAGGTGTGAATACTTGTTAATATGTATAGTTTACTAGACATTCAGTTGAATGTGTTTCCATCTCTCTTGTCTGGATATCCATTCACTGGATGAACTGTGAGAATAGAGCTAGTGTCATGGATTTGCTGCAATTTGTGAAAATTGATGTAAAAAAGAATTGAAGGCAAGCAAAGAAACACAGCGGGCAATGATCAAATGTGAAATCCTAGCAATAAGCTGTTCTGAATCCCCATTGACAGCCTACTCGCCAAGCTGCCCTTAGTACAGCATGGCTGATCAAAATTGGTTTGAAGCTTGAGAAGCATGTTCAGATTCCTAACAGCTTAAATCCCAGGAAGTTGCTATTGAATTACAGTGCAGTTGATTTACAAATTTTATAAGACTGGTTAATACAGACCTTGACTGACCCTGGAGACTTCATTCCAGAGGGGGAGGTGATAACTTTGTTTGTGAAGGGCTAATAATGTGCAAGAAATCTGAGAACCTGCTCTATAAAAGCAAAAAATGGAGCAACAGTACCAGAAGCAAAAGCGGAAATAATACTGTTTCCATATAGAACAAGCAATACACATCCTGTGTGACACCTCCACTCCAGGCACTTTGCTACCCATTTCATGACTATATTTTGATTTTGACCAATTAATCCTGTTTTCAAGTTCTACTAAGCAGCAGAATCAAAGGCAGATAGCATACCTATGCAGAGGTTCACCAGTCTTGCAGCCTGGTTTGAAATATGATCCTCTATTCAAGTTCTGCTCTGCTTTTTCAATGTATGAGAATCTGGGCAGCCAATTCTACTGACTTCCAGAAGTGACACCCAACCTGGGATCATTTCAAGAGCAAGCAAGGCTAAATTATCTGTCTCTTCTCTCTATGTGTGGATTATTCAGGGCTGCAATGGCCAGATTTGGTTGCTAGCTCCATGACCTTTGGATCTGTCATGAGTACTTTTTAAATCATACTCAATTTGATTGACTCAAGGTCAAAAGATCTGCAAAACACTGGACCCTATACAGTTGGATTTTTGTATCTCCCTATAAGACCTGGGCAGAACTTTTTTTTAAATCCAAGAATCAAAAGTGAAAGCCACAAACATTTATTAGTGATTTCTTTTAATGTCTATTGTCTTGTACTATGCTTTGTTTCCATTAAAATCTATATTATGCACTGTTCTACATACTATAGTCTACTACTGTTATTATACTATATTCTATACTCACCTGTACTTCTATGCTATATTTTATTATTTCTACTACAAGTATAGTGCAAGTATACTATTACTATTGCTTCTATACTATTATTACTATACAACAGGATTTTAGCTCCTACAGACACTGGTCTGTCTTTAAATCCTCTCTTCCTCCCCACTCCCTTTCTCCATAGAAGTGGAGCCAGCAGCCAGGAATGGGTTAACTCTATCTTGTTATCCTATTGGACTAAGTCTGCAAAACTTTTAATCCACTTTCCTGCTCTCCTTCCCACTTTTTTGACTCAGTCCAGCCGGGACAAGACGTGTTGTTAAGAGTTCCCATTACTGGCCATCGCATGCCAGCAATCTCTAGTTTTTATTTTATTTCATCTAATTTCCATCGGCGTTGTTTTCTTTCTCCGGAGCGCCCATGAGGTTTTCTTACGCGGCGCTGCAGCCAGGGGATCGGCTGCTGGGTTTCCAGCAAGCAGCACTCACAAGGGAACTCCAAGGCGCTTGCGCAGGAGGTCTAACAAGTTCCGTCCGGTGGCTCCAACTGACCGCCTGGCGCTTGAGTGCAGAATGCTGAGGGAAGATAAATTTCCAGCTAGTGTCATCAGAATGATCCAGGCTTCACACAGAGCGTCTGCTAACTACATATATGATGCCATTTGGAAGGCCTTCTGTGACTGGTCCTCCAAAAAAGGGCTTATCCCCATGGACACTTCCATCATTGACATTTTAGTTTTTCTACAGTCCAGGTTAGAGAAGGGCCAATCCCCTAATACCCTTAGGCGACAGGTGGCAGCTCTGTCCACAATTCTGTCAGGAGATGCTAAGCAGCCCTTAGCTCAACACCCAAGGGTGAAGCAGTTTCTCAAGGGGTCCACTAATTTGCGACCTTCTGTAGTGCATAGGTTTCCCACCTGGGATCTCACCGAGGTATTGGATTCTCTTGCCAGGAATCCATTTGAACCCTTCAGGGAAGTTGGTCTGAGTTTTCTCTCCTACAAGATCTCCTTTTTGGTGGCTATTACCTCGGCAAGACGCATATCAGAATTAGGTGCTCTATCAGTCAGAGAAGATTTTTGCATATTTCATCCAGACAGGGTTATTTTGCACCTGAATCCTTCCTTTATTCGCAAGATAAATACTTGGTTCCACAGGGCACAGGAACTGGTGCTGCCTGATTTCTGTCCTGCACCAGTTCATCATTTGGAACGATCCTGGCATACATTAGATGTTTGGAGGGCTCTACGCATCTATATCAACCGAACTGCCTCTTTTAGGTGGACAGAATCCCTTTTTGTTTCTTTCCAGACTGGCCATCTGGGACAGAAGGTTTCATCAGCAACCATTGGATGGTGGCTGCGGACCTGTATCTCTAAGGCTTATCAGAGTCCGGCTTTGCCTCCACCTAGAGATATCACCGCTCACTCCACCAAAAGTGCTGCTACATCTGCGGCTTGGTCCACTCAGGCTTCCTTAGAGGAAGTCTGCCAGGCGGCTAATGGTCTTCTCCCTCTCCGTTTATTCACCACTACAAGCTAGATGTTTATGCCTCGGCTGAGGCGGCTTTTGGCAGGAGGGTGCTTCAGAGAGTCCATTCTGCCCAGGGTTCTTCTCTGCAGGGCAGACCCTCCCAATAGGACAGCCGCTTTGGTATGTCCCATTCCTGGCTGCTGGCTCCACCTCTATGGAGAAGGGTTGTTGGTCTTACCTGATACGCTCCTTCTTGTGGAGGTGGAGACAGCAGCCAGTCCCTCCCTGTGATAGTGTGTTGTCCTGGTTTTTTCGTATCCTGGGCATAGGAAGTGTAGGGGGTAGACAGATAGGAGTTTATTGTTTCAGCTGTACACGTCGGTCTGCATCAACGCCTTCATCAAAAAGCGGGAAGGAGAGCAGGAAGGTGGATTAAAAGGCCTTGCAGACTCAGTCCAATAGGCTAACAAGACAGAGTTAACCCATTCCTGGCTGCTGTCTCCACCTCCATGAGAAGGAGTGTATCAGGTAAGACCAACGCCCCTTCTCCCTCTCTTCCATCTCTCTCTTCTCTCTCTCTCTCTCTCTCTCTCTCTCTCTCTCCCTCCCCCCTTCTGTCTTTCTCTCTGTCACACACACACACACACACACATCTTCTATTGTTATTTTCACACTAGCTTGTGTGGTACAGTGATGAAAGTGATGGACCAGGAGTGGGAAAATCCTTGCTTTCATCAAAATCAACCACACAGATTCCTTGAGAGTCTTTGGGTCAGTCATAGCTTACCCCAGAGAGGAGTTGTTGTGAGAGTAAAAAATGCAGAGCAATAACAATAATGGTGTGTTAGCACATTTCTTTAGAGTTAGAATCTCCCCTCTCCAAAAAAGCATGTTTGCCTAAATTTAACTCTGCCCTTCCTATGAGCTCCCGATAATTCCTGGCACAGAAAGGTTGTGTATCAGATTGCCTTACTTGCATTTCTGCTAGCATTTTATTTCCCCTTCTCCTGAAAACACAGTGGAAAATTTGTATTTGTCATGCCATCTGTAGTATATAGATTTTCCTGCTTATGCTGTTTACAAACATACCACAATACACATGGCTTTCATAAAAACATTTTGGAAGTATGTTCAGTTGTAGAAAATGAGCTGAATCTGTATGTATATACTTAGTATAGTATATACTAGGAATGTATGCTCACTTGTAAAAAGAAATAGGGATGACATGGAATGAATCAGTACAGTCAATAAAATGTGTAGGAAAATAAGTAAAATATTAAGCAACAGCATGGGAGATCGTGTTAGTATCGCTGTTGTGTTTAACAAAACAATGCTTGAAGTTTACTGCGCATAGACAATGCTCATTGTTTTCAGAGACTGCACTACAAATAAGCAAGGTAGGATAATTGTTTTAAAAAATCAGCTCACATTAATATTTTAAAGATTTAAGATCTGATATAGTTTATCATTTGATAATATTCTTTCTGATAATTCATGCTATCTATCAGGACAAAATCTCCCAAAATATTATACACTAACATAAAGAGACGTCCCAAGATTGAAATAAAACGTGTGCTTCATTTTTAGGATAGAACAAAATGCTTCGAGTACTTGAAATTTGTTTCTGTCAGTTCACAGCCAACTTGGTAGAACATTTCGAGCGGGATGACCCCAAGCTCAGATTTTGTTTTCAGATTCTCATTTTGTCCATGTTCCTACAATGAAATACTAAAAAGAAAAAACAGAATCACATTTTCTTAAAAAGAGTGACAAAAGGAAGTAGCTTTTTAAATAGTTTTTTTTAAAGCCCCAGCAACCAGAAAATCAGAAGAAATTTAAAATTCCACAGAAATTCTTAGCAGAGGGACTTAAGAATGAGTGACCACCAGTGAAAATGGCCACCCCTTGTCCTGCCAACTTGATCATCCTTAAAGAAAAAAGAAGAGAGATGGATTTTAGAAGATAATCAAACTAGCCTCTATCTAGAATAGCAGCACAATTTCAGAACTTGTTGTCACCAGCTCTAGCTCACACCAAGATATGCTGAAATGTTTCTCAGATATTAGATTTGATACTCTTGTTCTCCAGCAATTATTTTGAAATAATATTTGGGCTAATACTTAGTAAGCTCTACTTAAATGCTCATTCTTTCTACATTTTATTACAGACAGCTCTGAATCTGTACTATATCTCTATAATTGGCCATAGCCTTTCAATTGTTTCACTTCTTATTTCCCTTGGCATATTCTTCTATTTTAAGTAAGTATAATTTTCATTTATAAATTGCATTCACCCCTGTAGCTTATACAGTAGTCATTACCTGTATGTAATTAATAATATGTTACTTCTGGCATTCTGATTCACAGCAAGAGTTGTTAAGTTATATTCGTATTGTCCTAATATTAAATTATTGAACTTACCTGATAGAAAACTGTTGGGATCATATGACTCCAAAGTTTATGCCTGATATAGGAGAGACATATGAAGCCACTGTTAACTGGCATGGGTATATAGAGACCAAATCTGCAAGTACAATATAGTTTATATGTCAGTTTTTCTGGCAAGTTTAGCCCATATGTATGACTGACTGTTAGTGGTAGTTGATTTAAACTGCTGTGGTAAATAACCTTCAAGATGCCAGAAATCAGGAGAAGGACTAATTAACCAATAAGAAATATACACACTGTCACAAGTCACTCTGACCTCTATTTTGTTCTTTATATTATATAAACAATTACTATTCCACATTCCAATATGTTGAAATACTTCAGTGTAATGCTCTTCTATCTCATTCAAGTATATTGTTTTAGGAACTTTGGCTTACATCTAGAATACATCTTCTGCCTTAATTTTTCTAAATGAATGCTGTTTATATACTTGCAATTGTTTCTTTAATGTACATCGATCATGTTCAGACAAATATGTAGTTATCTTTTAACCTGCATACCACGAAATCATTCCTTCTTTGTGGGTAAAGAACCTTTGTTTTTGTTCTATTCAAACCAGAAAATAATGGTGATTGGGTTCAAAATAAACCAGGATACTAAGCCAGCTTCAAAATATAGCTTGATATTTTCTTTTGTCTTGATACTGATCACCCTAGTTTCTTAATGAGGACAACTCTCCCAAATTAATGACTTCCTGGAGTAATTAAGGTACTATGGCCAATCTTTCACTCTCAATGTAGAGTGAACATTTGTAGAATATTTTATCACACAAGACTTGGAGCGCTGACAGCAAGTTAATCTGTTCAGTTCAGAGGGTCAGTTGGGTTACTGTGGCCTCTTTCTGTCTCTTTCAGAGGGTCAGAGTTGTCTTGAACTACAAAACAACTTTTCAGGTAGCAATTAAACTGCTAACAAGAAACTGTTCTGTGGAAAGGAAAGAAATAGGAAAACAATTTCTGTCTCTCTAATCTAACTTTCTCTTGTTCATTTTCTTTCAGGAGCCTCAGTTGCCAAAGGATCACGTTGCATAAGAATCTCTTTTTCTCTTTTGTTTTCAACTCTATTGTAACCATTATTATTCTATCAGGAGCTGCCAACAACCAAGCAGTGGCTGAAGATAGCCCAGTAAGTGACTAGCACATTAATATTTTTGCTGCTTCACAAAATACTGTGTTTTCCCGAAAATAAGACAGGGTCTTATTTTCTTTTGACCCCTGAAATAAGCGCTTGGCCTTATTTTTGGGGAGATCTTATTATTTTTGAGGTGCAGGAGGCAGCAAGCGTGGTCTCCTCATAGCTGCGCATGCATTTAAATATTTTGGGGAGGGCTTATTTACAAGGGAGGGCTTATTTTTGGGGAAACAGGGTACCTGGCAACATAATCTACTAAACCCAGGGGAACATAATTCTATGTAAATATGCATAGTTTCTTCAAATTAAACAATTATAATAATCAGTGAAATAATATGAAAGAGGAGCGGTATTTATAGGAAGCCTCCTATGCTCTCCAAATATAATCCTGATTATTCTGTTATATTTTTATGGGGAAAAATAGCTCTTCTTAGCAATCTATATAGTAGCCTTCTATCTCTCTTTCTCTCTCTTTTGGGTCCTTTCAACTGGATACGTCCATGCTATTTTTTTCGGCAATACTTTTCAGAAATAGTTTGCTCATTTTTCTTCCTTGGGCTGAGGGAGAGAAAGACCAAGACTGGCTAAAAGTCACCAACTGGCTCCATGTCTTAAGGCAGGACTAGAACTCACACTCTTCTGTTTTGTAGCCATGTGTCTTTAACCACCAAACAATTCTTTTTTTAAAACACTTATTTATACAAAACATATAAACAACACAAATGTACACACAATGGGGCTTCACATTCCCCTTTTATTTCAAGTCCACATCGGTTTCTATCATTCTATTAACCATTTACATATTTCTGTTTATATTTATCTTAACATAGTTATTACTCTTACTATTCTTAATCTCATTGATTAGAGTGGTAGAAATTGTTGCTAACTGTATCTATGAACATCCATGCTTTATTCATTTCTGGATGGAAGTAGTTGCCTAGTGGCACCTGTAGACCCTCAACATAAGGAAATAAGCATCCTGTTATAGTGGCTTCAACGAAGCAGTCTTAGAATTGGAATTTGGAACATTTCTATTCACAATGCCAGAATTATTTCTGTGTTTTTTCACAGGTAGTTTGAAGGGTTCAAGTGGCTTTATGTTTCTAAGAGTCATTGACAGAAATAGATCTATTGTTTATTCTTGCACAAGAGTTTAAATTAAATTAAGCTCTTAAATTATAACAAATAATAATAAGAAAGAATAAGAATAATACAACTTAAGATGGCTTAAGATGGGAACCATCAAGAAAGAAACGGAAGGTTTAATACTTGCTGCTCAAGAACAAGCACTACAAACTAATGCCATGAAAGAGAAGATACAAAAATCCACCGACAACCCAAACTGCTGACTATGCAACAACAGTCAAAACTGTTTCACATTTAATATGTGAATGCAGCAAAATTGCACTGTGATACCCATTATCATCGGGGCATTTGGTACCATGTCCAAGAATTTTACAAAACACATTAAGAACATAAAACTCAGTCAACTGAACATCTAAAGATGTTCCACAAATAACTGGTGCTAAGGGTTGATACAGGTTGCTGCCAGCATTCTAGATATCAACCAAGTATCGTCTTAAAATATATGATGTTCCGAGTAGCACAGTTTTTTGCAGTTCCACTGGTGGTGTTGCAGGAAGCTGCAATTTCTTGATGTGTTTTATAAAATTCTTGGACATGAAACCAAGTGCCCCGATGACAATGAGTATCAGGGTTACATGTTTCATCCATAAGCCTTGTAGTTTCGATGGCCAGCTCACGATATTTTATTATTTTTTTCCAGTTCTTTTTCTTTTTTCTGGCATCTCCTGGTACAGCAATATCAATAAACTATACACTTTGGTCCTCGACAACCATAATGTATTATTATTATTATTGTTGTTGTTGTTGTTATTACTACTACTACTACTACAATAAGGGTCTAAAGTTTGAGGACTGCAGAAGAATGTATTCATGGAATAAACTCATTTCAAAAATATCTTATTTTTGTTTCTGGTAAGATTTAACTAAATAATATGGGTGCAGATATAATAATGCCAATATGGATGGCATTTCTCATGGATGACATTGTTCTAATTTTAATTTCGTCATCCACTTTAACATTGACAATAAACTAAATGAATAATTTGCTGTAGCTCTTTGCTTTTTAGCAAATTCCAGATCCACTTTTTTCTGGTACTTTTAACTAGTTTATTTATGCAGATATATACCTTTGTAATAAAAAATTATGGAGAGTTTTACTGTTCTGTTACACTGAATTTTTGAGTTTTTTAAATAAATACTTTTGATTAACTATTTCATCAGAGAGACTGTTTGAACACAATTCAAGATTGATCTTTTGATTCAATGTATGTAATTGCCTATCTCTATAGACAAAGTAAAGAAAAATAAAGAAAAAAGTAAGGTTCTGAGAACACTTGGGATTCACTTTTTATTGAATTCTTAATTGTGGAGAATTGTTGTTCAACCTCTCCTAGGTAGATAATACTGAGCTAGATAAACCAGAAGTGTTTAATGGTAGAAGCTTCCTATATTCACAAGGATGAGATTAGTGAAATAACAAAATTTAGTGATAAAAGTGGCACAAAGCAATGCCAGAAAAACAGTAGACACATTAAGAAACAGGTGTTCTTCAAATTAAGTTTGATTCTTAGTGACCTGAGCATACAGGGGACATAGGCAAAAGATATGATGATGCGGTGGTTCAGTGGCTAAGACGCTGAGCTTGTTGATTGAAAGGTCAGCAGTTCAGTGGTTCGAATCCCTAGTAATGGGGTAAGCTCCCTTTACTTGTCCCAGCTTCTGCCAACCTAGCAATTCGAAAGCATGCAAAAAATGCAAGTAGAAAAATAGGGACCACCTT
>JANHFT010003526.1:244356-270841 GCA_032467955.1 Pseudoxenodon macrops
GGCCCCCCAGGGGGAAGGCATGGCATTATGGGTGTGGGCACGCACACGCATAATATCGCGCGTGCGCCCTTTTGGCAACCGAGCAGAAAAAGGTTAGCCATCACTGCAATAGGAGATAGAGGAAGAAGGTACAAGATTGAGGCCTTAAAAAGACCCTTCTGAGGGTTCTTCCTTTGCAGATGGGAAGATTCTTCCCTCACGCTGCCTTCTGCTGCCAGTCAGTTGAAGCCCCTCTCTCTAAGTGCCTGGTCTTCATTTCTGCTGGGAGGGAAGGGTGATATTTCCTAGTGGTCCTTGTGAGAATCCGGGCAAACCACCTCTTGCTTTTGCACTCCCAAAGTTGAGATGTCTCAGTAAGAAATCCATTGTTTGCTCTTCACAGGCTTCCCGTTGATACCTTCCTGTATACATGCTGTAGCCAGAAGCTTATATTTCAATGACAAGTAAGTCACTCCTGCCTTTGAAATTGTTTCTTTCTTTTTTTTAAAGTCTCTGAAAAGAAAAAGGACAAAATTATTATTGTTATTATTCTTTAACCTTTTTTTGCTTTTGTTTTAATATTCTGCAGCTGCTGGATCAGTTCAGAGACTCAGCTGCTGTACATCGTCCATGGTCCTATTTGCGTTGCTCTTTTGGTATGAACTTTTTCCTTTTTTTTTAAAAGAACATCCTTGGTTTTATGTTTTCTCAATCTGTAAGGACTGTTAATCTTTCACTTAAACGGACGTAAGCTCAACAACAAGTACATCGAACGTGGTCACCTACATTTGAGGATAGGGATTTCTTGTGAAGTGTGTCAGTGTTTGATGTCAGTGCTGTGATAGTCTGTTCCACTGGTGGGAATCCAAAGAGTTGAGTGTCTGTACTATTGGGCCCCTGGGACAGATTGACGTTAGCATGGAGCAGGATTAGTTACTCCAGCAAGCCTGATAATGTACCTGCTGAGCAGGGCTGTTTCCACCAGTCTCCCCCATCTCCTGGCAGGCTGATTTAGTTATGCAATAGCAGCACTGTGATGCTTAGGAGTTCTATGGTTACCATTTATATTCATGCTCAACAGATGTTCAGGTTTTTTTTTTTCTCCCTAGCCTTGCTTGCAAAAACAAAGTGATTTGGGTGGGTGGGGGGCAAAGCTCTTTTTATGGGATGCCTTCAACTTCAGCTACAATTTCCATTGTAATATATATATATATATATATATCTCCGGTACTCTGCAGCCTCCCTAGCTTTTTCACTTTTCATCTCCAGCGAAGGAAGCCTGAGAGAATTGCTTCACAAAGTTTTTTCAAAGCAGGAAACAGTTGGGGGAGAACTGCAGAATGATAGAGAACACAGTAATGGAAAACAGTAGGAGCAGCACTACCAACCTTGTAACACCATCTCGTTCTAAATACCCGCCGAATCCATAGAAAATGAAATATATATATATATATATATATATATTTAAAAAGATCTCTGGTGAAAAAGAAAACTTTGGAGAAATGAAAAAAGAGTGATCTTGGCTCGAGGACGAGACACTGCAGATACTAACAGCAAAGGTCTTGGCTGGGACTCATTGAGGAGTGGCATTCACAAGAAGTGTGCCAAAGTCCCATCAGCAATTCCCTCATAAGCCTGAACAAGGAGTTCTCATCCTCCTTTCTAGCAACTGCTTGCCTTCTGAAAAAGTTTGCCCTGAAGTCAGGACAATCATCGATGTGTCTTTTGAGGCTGATGCCCTTCACATGTTTGGGAAACAAGCACTTTCCTAATCAGATCCTGGCCTCAGCTGTTGCTTGTGTTCATTAGGAAAGAGGCTGAAACCAAAACCACTTGTTGCATAATCACTGGTTTTAATACTGAATATTGGATGTCGTTTTGGCTTCCCGTAGTATAAAAGCATCCAAGAAATTATCATAAATGAGTAGCGGTAAGTTGCATATATAAATAGATTACAGCTGTATTTTTGAATACTGATTCTGGTCACCCACTGAACAGTTATATTACAGTATTGGAAAAGGGCAATGCATATCATTAAAGGACATCAAGCATTGACAGATCTGCTTTCAAATGAAGGGCAACACATGCAATGTAAGTTCCATTATATTTAATGGAATTTGTTCCAGGATTCCAGGCTAAGAATCAATGCAAAAGTGTATACAAAACAGACCAATGTATCTGTTTTGCTTTCATCATTGGGGTTTACCTGTTATGAGGGCTCTTATGAAATGGTTAGCTTAGAGGGGGAATTTTATCTATTCCACTAGTGGCTAGTCACAAAGTCCTCATTCATCAGGAACCAAAATAGCCAACTTGTACCTTGCCATTTCCTCCACAGGATGCTTTCTACAATCGCTGTTTCCTTCTATTTTTTTTCCTGACAAGACAACTTTATTTCCAAAAAAACTAAAACATTGGATTACAATAACATCCCTCTTAACTGATGATTTGTAGAGAATCTGGCAAATGTCAGAAGAATTGGAGTTTGAATGATTAAATGATTGGTCACAGCGTGGTGACCAATACTCACAGAAATGAATGGTGATCACATATGAGGACCTTGGCTGTTGCAGTTATGGTCTTTTGATGGTCTATTTCCTGGCTCCAGGAGAGAGCTCAAATCAGTAGAAAATACAAAACACAAAGAGGACAGGGCCATGCACTTAACCCTACCCCAGCTTCTCTCCAGCCTCCACTGAATCTGGAAATGGGGATGACTGTATTTGCATTGGCTTGATGCAGTTCGTTATCAGAACAAACCAGCCTCCTTATTTTATTCTCGTCACATTAATGTCAACACAAATAAAGCTGTCCTCCTCCACTGAATGTGTGGAGGCTGGAGAGAAGAGAAGCTGGGACTGTGTGCACAGTCATATTCCCGTGAGATTAAGCTTTTCATGCATTTATGCAAACACCAGAATTGTCTCCTGTTGTCTCCTAAGAAACAATAGGAGATTATTCTATTGTCCTATTGTCCCCTAAGAGAAAAGAATAGTAGTAGGAGCCTCCTTCAGCCTAATGTAGGGAACTAGAATAGCTTTTCTTTGGGAGGCATAGGTTTCTTATTCTGTTTTCCTAGAGCTTGTTTTTAAAATAGTTTCATGCTACAGCAGTGAGTTAAAAGGCTCAAATCCTGATGAATTCCAAGTCTCTTGGGACCATTCTATATTTGGAGGGGGCAGGGGGGGATTCTAGTTATAAAATGTCAAGAAAAAGCACACTTCTCAAAATAGATCCTTACATCACTTATCTAGAAGATAAAAACTTATACTGTACAGATTTTGATGTAGGACCAAAAGGAGCTTAAGAACTGGCCATCATCACTGGGGGAAGCAAAAGTATCACTATGCTCAATAGCTGCCCTTATATAAATTTCCAATGACCAATACTTCATGTGATCCTCCTTTGTGACCAACTTGACAGGCAAGGTCAATGGGGAACCATCATAACTACGATACAGTTGCCAAGTGATCACGTGACCATGGGCATGCAGCAACGGTCGTAACTGAGAAAAACAGTCATGTCACTTTTTTAGTGCTGTTATAACTTTGATCACTAAATGAACTGTCGTAAGTTGAGGACTACTTATGTGTGTGTGGATATTTTACTTTGATTTTTGTTCTTTAAATACAAAAAAAAAGAGGAAAGAACAATAACTCCAGCAACATAATAACAAAAACAAAAAATCAAAATGTCAAGTTGGATACATTTACATAATACTAAGCTTTAAATTACTAACATCGTATTAATACAGAATTTAAAAGCAAGAAGGGACAAGAAAAATAGAGGAAACAGCACAACATATGAGAAGATCCAAAACAATTCCAAAATGTTTGACCAGTTTCCTTGAAAATATTGAGTGTGAAGATTTACATCTGTGCTGTAGTTACTCTATGTATGATGTAGATGTACTTTTAATTTGTTTTGTCTTTCTACATCATACATAGAAGGTAACGTTCTTTCATCATAAACCATATAAAATGTATTAACAGTGCTAAGAATAATCTAATAAAGTCGCCTGTCAATATTATCAGAAAAATTGGTTTTTGACAGGATTGGTCTGGTCTATCCAGAGATGTTTCCTGAATTTTCATTATTTACTGATACAAAGTGACCAAACCATTTACTAATTATTGCTATCTTGGAAAATATAATAGAACAATGCAAATGATCACTTACCGGTATCCTCTTGTGAAATAAAAGGTTCTTTAAATCAAAGTATGGTTCAGAGGTGGGTTTCAGCAGATTCTGACCAGTTCTGGAGAACCAGTAGTGTGAATTTTGAGTAGTTCGGAGAACCAGTAAATACCACCTCTGATTGGCCCTGCCGCCATCTATTCTCTGCCTCCTGAGTCCCAGCTGATCGGGAGGAAACTTTTCCCTGGAGTGGGGTGGGAATGGAGATTTTGCAGTATCCTTCCCCTGCCAAGCCCACCAAGCCATGCCACACCCACAGAACCGGTAGTAAAAAAAATTCAATCCTACCACTGGTATGGTTAATGCCAAATATATTGTAACATGCTATTTTAAACCCTTGCATTTTTTAATTTTTTCACACAACGAATTTGGACCTCCTATCCCTGTCATTTCAAGCGCTGTCTTCTTCCCACCACAACTCGGGGTTTCAATTTGAATGTGCAACATACGATCTGTAAAAGAAAATCATAAACATTCACAGAACGCCCTTCTTTCTCTTGCAGGTGAATCTCTTTTTCCTGTTGAACATTGTCCGTGTTCTAATCACAAAGTTAAAAGTCACCCATCAGGCGGAATCCAATCTCTACATGAAGGCAGTCAGAGCCACCCTCATACTGGTACCCCTACTCGGCATCGAGTTTGTGCTGTTCCCATGGCGGCCCCAAGGTCAAGTTGCTATAGAGATTTTCAACTATGTGACACATATCCTGATACACTATCAGGTACCAAGGGTTCAGAAGTGTTGAGAATTTATACTGTTTGGAACCTGTACAAAATGAATAAATTAACTGATTTCTTAGTCAATCAGCAGTTGGAAATCCTGAATACGTATTTTAGTACAATATTTTTTTCTCAGATTTTCCATATTGAGAACTGGATGACAGTAAAGAAAGGGAGTAAGTCCTTCATATTTTTTGCCTTCAGGATCGGTTTTTCTAAAGTTTTGCCACAAAGTTTTTGCCACAAAGAAGAGGGAGTCAAGCTGTTCTCCAAAGCACCTGAGGGCAGGTCAAGAAGCAACGGGTGGAAACTAATCAAGGAGAGAAGCAACTTAGAACTAAGGAGAGATTTCCTGATAGTTAGAACAATTAATCAGTGGAACTGATTTTGTAGCCTGAGCTTTTACAATCATGCATGAGTTCCTTCTAAACTTTGTAGTTAACTGCTCTGGCAGACCTCCTTCTAAGATCTGTTTTCTTAGCCAGTAACATTTGGCTACGGAATCGCCACAAGATCCAATATAAAGCCAAGTGAAATCATGATTAGAAAGAGAAGAACAATTTTCAAATTAGAGCAAATGACATCAAAGCTGCAGCCAGCAGAGAACTAGTGCATGAAAGGTATCATTTTTGGGAAGAGATTTTTAGAATCCACTTGTTTCAGTCCTATTTAAGTTGGTCTAACTAAGATGGATCAATGAAGATTAAATCAAATGATATTTATGACCTGAAAGCCCCACTGGCTTCCAGCTGTCTATCATTCTTTCTCCAAAGTATTCCTGATGATTAAGGTTCCTCTGGAATGGCATGAGTTGCAGTTCAGGGATTTGCTAAAAGCATAGCCATGGAATGACTTCAGAGAGTATGCCTGGTTTGGGTTATAATATCATTCATTTATCAAATATAAACATATGTAAGGCAAGTAATAATTTCTTGTTTTACTCTGCAGGGTTTGCTGGTGGCAACAATTTTCTGTTTTTTTAATGGAGAGGTACAGTAATTCATTTATCTCTTTTTTTATGAATGAGTTGGATTGCTGGTTTGAAATCTAGCTGTGTTCGAGGTTCTAAAAGTAGCTAGAGCTAAGAGTACTAAAGAAAAAGTGTTTAGGATGGTTCCAGATCAAGCTTAAATCATCCTGCCTCTCATGGAATTTTAAGAAGATTGTCTTCCATTAGCTATTAACCATTCCCACACACACACACACACACACACACTGCTGCTTTAGTCATTTTCACATATAAAATGCTCAAAGAGAATGCACTATACCATGGCTGTCAAACTTGCCGCATCACATTGCTGTCATGTGACATTTTGTGACGATTTTCCTATTTGCAGAACTGGGGTAGGTGTGGCCTGCATGTGGCACACGTGGGCCGCCAGTTTGACACCCCTGCACTATACCTTTCAATGAGTCACACTGAACTTTCTCTCTGAAATAATTTCTTGTCTGTAGCTGAAAAGGGAAACAACGTCTTTCTAAAATATAAGCACCAAATATAATAAATAAATTTCTTGCAAGTAAAAACAAAATAAATAAATAAATAAATTTAAGCCAGAATTATCTGTGAAACCTACACATGGCTGATTTTGCAGTTATATTTTGAGGGTCTCAAACTACAAGTTTGGACGGAGTGACAGTTCTCTAAGTCTTATTGATGGAGCAATACTGGTTGTGGACTTTTACACGTATACCTTCACTGTCACAGTGTGTCAATCCTGGAGCCATCTTGTAACGTCTTCAGGGTTGCCACAGCAAGGCTGGATAGAGCTGTGGGAAAGGGAGGAGGGAGTAGAGATAGCTGGGGGGAACCTGTAGCCAAAACAACCTTCTTTTTCTGGGAACCGAGGACATTCTCACTAGCACCTGGAGGGGTGTGGACGAGAGCCATTCAGATTTTGGAGGGTGATCTGATTGGGGCATGTGATGGTTGTGTGTAATGGGGAAAAGAACTTTGCATTTTGAATTGGGTGGGGAAAACCCGGGGAGATTCACAACATGTTAATTAGTTTTTGAAGTATAAATCATTATGATTCATGACAGAAAATTGTTCTTTCCCAATTAATTATCATGAATGGGAGACACTGATCAGGAGCTGATGATTTTGAGCCACAAGATTCCCTTCATCATCTCTTAATCTATAACAGAGCAGATTTGCAGTCTTTCTCTTCTGCTATCATCTGTTCTTAGAGGTAATGAATTCCATTCACATTTCATCAAGGCCTCTAGTAAATCAAACTTCCTGTTGCACAGGTGGCTTACCACATTGTATGAACGGAAACTATTGTAAAGCAGAACATCCTTCCAAAGAAATGGGTAAACAAATTCAGACCTTATGTGGCTTCATTTGTACTAGCCAACATATTTTTAACCAAGGTGAACTCTATTCAGGAAACAGTTTTTCCACCAGCTTGATGGAAATATAAATCAGATTTGTCAACTGAAAAATCCTGCAGGATTAAGCCAACAAAAATACACTGTCTCACATGCTGCTGAGCATCTAAAATTGATCAGTAGTGTTACAGAAAATTTATTACGTGCATATGTAATCTCTCCATCCTTATAGTTGTTCAGAGAGATATATGTGGATTCTCAAACCAGAGATTCTTACGTGCAGGCCAACAATTTCAAGGCTAATTATAACAATTATAAGTTTTAGAAGTGATCAAGTGATCCATATTCCGTAAAAGCTTCTTCTATAATGCATGTGTTAACCTTTTAGTGCTGCCTGAAGATTCTTTGCTGTTCTTGTAACAGGTTAACACAGCTACTATTTTCTTTTATTCGAAATGACAGGCATTACATGTGTCTTTAAGCGCCTAAATCAAAGGCTCCTTTGGTTATTACAGAACTGGGATGAACTAAAATTCAATTGATGGTATTTGGGGCCATAACGTTCTTAAGGAGAGGAACCCCCATTACAGAATTCAAGTCTCAGTACAGTGGAAATGGAGCGTGGAAATATAAATATAAATCAGTATTTAATACTTATTAATGCTATTAAAGCAAGCTTACTCCACAATTGTGTAGCATTAAATTATTCAAGTGACCAAATGAACCATCTAAAAAAGTCCCAGTTTTTCTCCCTTTAACTTCTTATTTATTTGTTTGTTTGTTTGTTTATTTCTTTTTTTCTTTCTTTCTAAAATAGGTCCAGTCTGTCCTACGGAGGCACTGGAATCAGTACAGGATCCAGTTCGAGCATAGTTTTGCCCATTCTGATGGTCTCCGGTCAGCTTCTTATACAGTTTCTTCCTCCTTCACTGATGGCCAAAGCTTCAGTTTTAACCATGACTGCCCCAGTGAACATTTAAATGGAAAAAGCTTTAGCGAGATAGAAAATGTTGCTTTTAAACCTGAAAAGCTGTATGGGTGATTACAGAAGACTGTCAGTTCTCACCAATATGTTATTTCAAACAGATGGCTCCCTGAGCAGCAGTGACTTTGAGGGGGGAATGGTTGTTCTTGAAGAATGCAATGAGTTTCAATTTCTTTGTTGTGTCCACATGCATTAGCATATCTTCGCATGTGAATGCTGGTATAATGGAGCTGGTGACACCTAACCATTGGAATGTTAAGTTTCAACCTCTGGATTCAAAACATTCAGAAAGATGCTGGTTGAGATTTTAATGGGATCAATCATGCCCTAGTTAGATCTGTACTTGTATATATGTTTTCTGCATATGAATATATCTGGAGATAGATAAACTTTGCCTCTTCGACTTCTACTGTGTAGATGAATTGGGCAATTTATTTTGTATGAAGGGAATCAAAGAAAGTTCTGTATTTTTTCAGCAATTTGTATCATGACTGGGTTGTCATTTTGCAGCCATTTTGTTGCTTCAAAACTTGTATATATGGTATTTATCATATTCTGTTGTCTTAAGTGCAACCAACAAATACAGTCTAAATCTTGAAGGAGAAAAAAAATAACTAAATGCAAAGCATTTTTGTGATTGACTGTGTAACTTCTATGTCTGACAAAGATGGATACAAACCAATCTGCAATATTCTAAATAAAGTGGATTCAAATTTACTAGACGTATGAGGGCCAACATTTTCAAATATGCCTTTTCCCTTCAGCTCCTGTAAGCAATTGAAAAGAATATAGTCATCCCATTAATATCTGGTAGGCATACGAACTGTGATGACAAGGTGGATTTTCTCTCCCATCTCTGGGCTTCCCTTTCATTTTTATATATAGCAGGACATGTTTTGGGGGTATTATGGCAGTGTTAGTGGTTGATTTGTATTCAGTAAGAAATTAGGTGCCAAGTTGTTTTTTTTAAAGAAAATATGTTCATTTTAAAATAGGCTTTTCTGATTGGGCAGATGCTTTAATAAGAACAACAGAAGATAGTGCAATGGCCGAGCCTTTTAGAGAGCAGAGAGGAATGATGAGGCTCATGCCCTTATTTTTTTTTTCTGAGTGGGAACCTTGGATGAAAGAAATCATTATTAGAAGACGGTGTCTAGTAACAGATGTAGCATACCTACAGGGGCTCCATGATCCCCACAGAATGTGGAACACTTATAGGTAACGTTGACCATATCCCTCTATAACCTTCACAGATGCAGAGACATTCTCACTCAACATCCTAGCTAGAAATGAGTTGTTCCTCCTGGGGTGAGCAAAGACCAAATGTTGATAATCTAATCATACTGGGCAACCCAAATCAGACACCTAAGACAGGTAATCTTTTGGCTTCAAATATACAGATGTTGGCCAACAGGGTTGTTTAGATCTTGACTCTTTTTTTGTTAAAGAGCTAATGAGAAAAGTGCAGTTCTTTCCTTCCACTGATGACTGGAAGGAAGGGAAAGAAGGGCAATTTTTTCCCTTTTTCAGCCCTTTGTATAGTCGCCAAATCTACTCTTAATGGTTAGGGAACTCTCTACAACCAGTTCAGGAGGAGTTGACAAAGTGAAATGAGCAAAACATTGTTATTGTGCTGGCAGACTTCCAGTAGGAGTCCTTTGATATATATATATATATATATTTTGGAGGGGGGGCTTGCCTCACTTCGTTCCTTTGTAGAAAATGGATGAAATGGCCAATCAGGCCATCCTATTGGATCTTTTAGAGAATCCTTGAGAGGCTACGGTTAGCACTTTACATTAACAAAGTGTCCTCTACTCTTTATCTGCAAACATGGAAGCCACATAGAAGTCAGTGGGATTTGAGGCCATCTTAGTTGTTTGCAAGATTGTAGCTGTAGTCTTCTGGTTTGTATAGGAGAACTTTGGTTTAACTTTGTGTTGCTCGGGGTTACTGGGTTTTATTCTTCTGCCTTTACATAAACTCAGAAGTGATTTACCAAATGGATAAAACCAATGTTAACTGTATTTTTAACTGGTCCAGAACTGTGCAAGATATGACTAAGATAAATGTCTTTTAAGGAAGTTTGGTAAAAACTTTATGCCGTGCCTTTGTGAAACATTATTATTATTATTTTTTAAAGGAAGATAAATCTTGTATACTGAATAGCAAAATAAAGATGCAGGAGCACATGAAGTTAGGCGAAATAAACCTTTCAAAACTCACAAAAATATCTTGACTGTAGTTTCATTTGAAAGCACAAGAATTGTCAAGTTGCAGCTGTTGGTCATGCATGCACATACTGAAGTTCTTCCGATGCCTGAAATAAATGAACAAAATGTCCAATGCAGCTTCACCTTCAGCAGAATCTCCCTCCAAGTATTGTGAAGCCTGTGGATCTCCTCTTTTCTCACACTAATTGTCATTTTGCAACCAGGCAGCCGCTGTTTGGCTAATATTTGAGATGCCTTCAGAACTAACTGCTTTATCTGGGTTTACCTCCAACTAAGGCTATAATGTAGCTGAGTTCAATTCAAGTTAGCTTCCTCTGTCGACCTATCAAACAGTTCTTGTTTAACTATATGGGTGAATCAGACTCTTGGGACATGTTCTAAAATTGATATATAAAGCCAACCACTGAAAAAGAATGATGACTTTATTATCAATAATCCTATGGGCAAATTTAGGTGACAGTTGACAAATGCTTATATCTTACTTTTTCATTGCATGGGCAGCGGACTGTATTTATTTGGATATTATAATTGCTGATGATGGCATATATTTAAGGTCCTTACATTTTCAGGCACATCTCTTTTTTTTGAAAAAACACGACTGCAAACAAGATTGTGTCCAGGCTATGATTATGTGTAAAAAATAAAAAAAAAGCTACAAAAAGTATTTTCTTAAGAAAAGATCTTTTTTTGGGGGGGGGAAATACCGTTAAGCTTTCATCCTTCAAACTGAAACTTAAGTGGATAATTATGTGCTGCATCTCAGAAAAAAAACGGAACAGAATCCAACATCAGCAGCAGCAACCAGCTTCCCCTGAAAGTCCATTCCACATCTTCAGCCCAAGGCTAAGAAGAACGTAACAGGTAATGTAAACGAGACAAATGAAGCAAAATTGCATAACAGAATGCAGGTCAGAGAAATGATATTTTCAAAAAATGGATTTGGACTTCTAATGTTATTTGCGTAAAGTAAGTCCAATGTGCTGACATCTGGAATCGCATCTGGATCCAACCTGCACAACAAAATGTAACGTTTTGATTCTAATACATGCGTCTTCCATCTGTTTTAAGTGTTGCCTCAGGAAAAGCCAAGTGCTCGTGTTCCAGCTTTTTTTTTTTGTCATGGGTATGGTAACTTCATCTCTAGGAAGTAGGAGAAGATGACTTCTGAGAAGTTGTAATCTTCTAGGACACGCGTGTCAATCTTGCGTTGTCGCATTGTCGTCATGTGATGTTTCGTGATGTTTTTTCCCCTTTGTGGAGCTGGGGTAGGCAAGGCCTGCATGTGACACATCTGGCCCGCAAGCCACCAATTTGACACCCCTGTTGTAGGATATCATCTTTCCTACAGATTACAATGTGTAGCGTCATTTTGGTTGGCACAAATCTGAAGACAATTCAGAACAGACTTACCACAGCTAAACCCATTTATTAAGACTTTATTTTATTTTTTAAATTAGCGAGGAAGGCACTGCTGTGAGAAGATAATTTGGAACACCAATGCATGCAGCTGAAATATTTTGTTTTTATAGAAGACAATGGAAACTGAGCTATCAAATGTTTCTTGCCCCAAACCTTAATATTTTACTGCTGGTACTGTCATAAGTCTGAAAGCATTACATTTGAATGGAAACAAGATGGTGAAAATTTTCCCTCTGAAATAGCTTATTCAAGCCTATGTACCAGCAGAGGATGCTGGACAAAGAAGAAATTTGAATAAAGCAAACCTTTAATTATTTGAACCTAGCATAAGTAGCTATTGTGCACTTGATGCAAATAATAAATACTACGCATGGTTTATTGTTTTATACATGTTACTATAAAAGACAGCTCTTGAAACAATGGCATTTCAGACTACAGTTGAAAGTTCTAAGAATTTGACATTGAAAACATGCAAGAGAATGAGGCAGAAAGGCAATTATTTTACTATTAGTATCTAATAAAAATAATTCTTAATATTGCATGATTGTACTTCAAATGAATGAACTTTTTTTTTAATGAGGTCAGTTTATGAAATGTCAAAAAGCACAATTTCCTCAGTATTCCTAGAATAAGAGAATAACAGAGTTGGCAGGGAACTTGGAAGTCTTCCAGTCCAACCCCTGTCCAGACAGGAAACGCTGCACAATTTCAGACAAATGGTTGTCCAGTCTCTTCTTAAAAACCTCCAGTGTTGGAGCACCCACAACTTCTGGAAGCAAGTTGTTCCATTGATTAATTGTTCTAACTGTCAAGAAATTCCTTCCTAGTTCTAGGTTGATTTTCTCCTTGGTTAGTTTCCATCTATTGCTTCTTATCCTTCCTTCAGGGGCTTTGGAGAATAGGTTGACTCCCTCTTCTTTGTGGCAGGCCCTCAGATAACGGAAGACTTACCCCTAGTCCTTTTCATTAAACTAGACAACAACTGTTCCTTATATATTTTAGCATCCAGTCCCCTAATCATCTTTGTTGGTCTTTGTACTCTTTCTAGAGTCTCAACATCTGGGTGATTTTTGGTCTTCTCTCTGTTTTACTATCATCATCATCAGTAGTTATCAATGTGCAGACTGTTTCATTTTCATCTTACAAGTTTTGCCATTCAAACAATATTCGGTGTTGAAAAATGTTGAAGAGCCAGGATAATATGCATGGGTTGTATCCAAAGAAATGCAGTTGAAAGGAATTGGGTAATGGATGATTTACTGTGTGTTCTTCCTTGCATTGCAGTTGCATTGCCAAACTCTTCTTAAACATTGAAGGCTGTTGATGAACACAGTAGACTGACAGAAATAGAGGGGATTGTTGAAAAGTAAGGAGATGATAATTTTCATGAATGGGATTTCCTCTTCCCAATTATGGGAAATTTCCCCTTATTTGTCTTCCGATTATTTATGCTTCATGGCAGTACCACGGAGCAAGAATTTTCCAGTACACTTGTACAAAATGAGGCAAAATGTGCCTGTTGATATTAGAAGATCACATTTGGATTTGGGATTTCTCAATATTAACTCTATAAATTCATTTTTTTCTTTAAACCCTAAGATGTATATGTAGAGATTCAGGCAATCTTATTGTCATGTGACGAGAACCAGATTTTCAACTGTAATATTGGGCTGGCTGCCATACTCTAAATAGAGAATGAGGTTTTTTTTAAAGTGAGATCCAAACCAAAATAAATTAATAAATTAAATATAGTCCCTATGATTACACACCACACACACACACACACACACATTTATACAATAGAGTAACAGCCTTGAAAAGTACTCCAACAACTACATTCAAAAAGTTGGTGGACACAGGTAGCCAATAAAGATTGTGGAGCCATAACATATAATAATAGGGGGGGTTCACAGGAGATTAACTGCAGCAACGCCTTGTTGGAATGAATTGAATTCTGATTAAAACCAGAGCCCGGTGGGAGAAATGGCGGAGATCTTACTTTGTTGTAATAAAAATCTCTTTATTTAGAGGTACCCAAGATAAGAATGTTATAGGGCTGCAATCTGGATGAAAAGAGAGTGTGAGCTTCAAAGAGACATCACTCCCAAGCATAAAATTTAACAATCTCAGTGTTTCAACTTTTTCATTTCCAGAGCTGATATTGTTTGATATATATTGAAGCCCGCCAACATACACACACACATAAACACACATTCTATTGAACTTCTTTGCAAACAGAGTGAATAAAGGTACGCATGTTTCAAACAGCCATGTCCTTTTTTCTATCAGTGGTTACTTACATTTTATAGTGAAAATCCATCTATTCTAGCCTAATCAGATCCCCTTGTCTATTTGATGTAATTGAATTAGGTAACTCAGCCTGAAGAGTTTTGAGTCTCACTGTTTAATGTGTTTCAAAGCTTCTTGAAGTAAAAATAGGGCAAATCTGATTTAAAAAATGATTCAGTTTCTTTGTGGAAATCAATTTTTGATCAATGATCCTTTTTAAAATGTAAAATAGAGTGCTTGGAGAAGTCAGTCTTTTTGGCCGTTCACAGTGATGTGTTGTTTTTGGCATGAGGATGTAATTTCTTGTTTCTTTTGCCACATTATGATAATGCCAGGAGAAAAGTACAATTCAACTGTTCTAAATTATGGAAATGAGAAAATGCTAATGAATAGAAAGTATCTCTTGGTTACATTGGCTATTCAATTGGCTGTTGCAAAGCAAACATTAAACTAACTAGTAAGTGGATTTTCGCAAGAGCTGGATATTTTTAGTAGATTTTCTTCTTTAATTTTCTTTCTGAAAACTGATAATGTCAAATATCTAAGTTTGTTTGTTTGTTTTTAAATGATTTTTTAAAATGTGAGCTGCATCCAGATTTTTGCAGAACTTTTAAAATGAGATGGTCCCATAGATTAAGAAGAACTCTGCTCCCCCATCTACCCTTAATCATTCAGATTTGCAAGAAGTAAATTCAACATCTTCCATTGTGTTTTTTCCCTGAATCCTAATTTCTTCCACAAACAGAAGAAATAAAGTGAAACCAATGAACTTAATATTTAAAAAGAGAAACAAACTAGAAAATGTAAAACAATACAAAAGTTTACAAAAGTGACATGGTATCATATAATCTTACCAGCACATCAATATGAATAAGAAAATAAGAAAACTGACATTTAATAATGGATAGGCATAGTTTTGATCCATGAAGGAGAACTTTCCTCCATTTGTGTGAGCAAATAGCATTGAAAGAAGTACAGTATTGCTTTCTAGCCTTCAATGAGACAATATGAGAGAGACAGAGAGAGTCTAGTGGTTAAGGCAACAGGCTAGAAACTGGGAAACTGAGTTCAAGTCTGGCCATAGCCTTGAAATCCAGCTGGCTGACCTTAGGCCAGTTACTCTCTCTCAGTTCAACTCACTTCACAGGGTTTTTTATGGGGAAAACAGGAGGAAGGAGGAGCATTAAATATGTTCTCCACTTTGAGTTGTTTATAAAAAATAATAAAGGGGAAATATAAATAAAACAAATAAATAAAAATATATTGAATGGCAAAAACACAGATTTCATTGATAAAGAAATCTTGATATAATTGAAGTTTTGCTTGGTCATTCTTCAGAAGTTAATTGTAGGGACCTGAAACATGCATATAAACCAAATCTGAAAATACATCAAGTCGGACAGTCAATTGCTGTTCTAAATGGAATTGTAACAATGAAGAAAAAAATTAAAATTTCCTATGCGTTTGCCCATTGTTTTTCCAATCAGAATTTATAATGAGAAACCAGCCTGATATTACTGCTAACCAAGTAGCCAGTTTCTCTGAATTACATCAGAGAAGACCAAGATGCAAGTAAAATAGAAAGCAGCCAAAGAAGAGTGAAATAGTAATAGATATTATGGTTGATTCCCACATGCATGCTTTTTTTGTGTACTAAGAACTAGGTTTGGGACTGGAATTATGATTTTGGCTGTAAAGAATTTAACCCTCAATACCCATCCAGATACCCAGAAAGTCCCAATTTCCAAAGAGACAAAAACATATGACTCAAGGCAAGCAGTGACATTAATAGCAGCATCTCTTCTGAAAGCAAATTGATACTTGTGTGGAAATCTGAAGTGAAGAAAGCCTTCTTCTTAACCCACCTATATGCTTTGCCTTTAATTTTTATACTTGAATATTTAACTTCATGCCTGGAAACAAATGTGTGTAGCCAAGCAAAAGCAGATGATATATTTTTATAAAGTTTATACTAGAATGCTGGTGTATCAATTGGATTGTGAATCATCTATTGTCAAAACATGAAAGAAATGTTCTGGAAATATTAAACGAACACTTTGCTTTTTCTGAAGTAGTGTTGCTTCCAAGTAGAGCTGCTTAAATAACATACATATGTGTATGTATAAATGTGTGTGCTGAAGATGACAGGGCATTCTATATATTTTAGTGCAATGTTCTCCTGTGATATAAAACACCTACATGTATAGTGTTGCAGGGAAGAGTTAGTTTATTAGTCATCAACTCTCCCCAAGAATGCAATTCTTCTGGTATAGAGGTTCCTGGCACTACCTTTTTTTAAAAAAAAGAATAGTTACAGAAGCTAAATTGATAGTATGTTATTCTAAAAAAGAATGCCAGAGTACCTTTTTAGAAATTGGAGTGCTGTCTAGCCCTTTGAATGAAAACTAAATTACAGTTACATAGCTATACCTACATCTACAATGCCTAGATTTTCTGAACCAGTGAAAAGTGTTTTAATTATTTTTTTAAAAATAAGGTTTCAGAAAGTCATCATATATAATACCCACCAAACTAACTCGTAAGATCTTTTACCAAGGTTCTACTCTAAGAAATCCCTTAGATGTGGGAAAGAACGTGATCCTAAGGCTGTCTTTTTGGTGGTGGCATCATAGTTATAGAACACTCTTTAAGATATTCCCCTTGAATTCCGTGTACTGTAGTATTTTGATGGTTGCTTTGTTCATCAAGTCATCTTAAATTGTAGGAAGGCAGCAGCAAGTATTTTAATTTTAACCTGTGTTTCGTTGTACCAGTAGTAGCTGATCATTTAAGACTACTTTTTAACATTGTATTGGTTTGTGACCCCCACTAACTCAAAATATACACTCAAATTTGATTTGATTTGAATGCAATATCTGTTGACTAGTTGGATATGGATACAGTCATATAGATTTGTGACAAAAGTCACTTCTTCCAGACTTTATTTCACTTCCCATTGTATCCTACAACCCTAAGGTTTTCTGGTGGTCTGTTCAATTACTAACTAATTATCCACAGTTAGACAAGATAAGTCAGGAAGTGCTTCTTCCTGAGACATAGGATAGTTGTATCAATATTGCAAAAATGTTTATTATATATTGATGGTATTTTGGAAGCCATGATGGAAATAATTGCATTTCCCTCTGATTGATGAGAAGCAAACTTCTCAACTCTCCATTAAGCCACACTGTGTATATGTACACAATTATGCCAGAAATGCAAAAAAGAAGTCATCATTTTTCCCTGCCTTCTATTCTGCCAAGAAGGCCTCCTTAAGCCAACATGATACTTGCTAATTTAAAATAACATTGTGGTCCTTCAGCTTCACTCCTATTTCCAGAACTCCTCACCATTGGCCACTGTGGTTAGAATTGTTATCCATTGCAATTCAGACATTTCTAGAAAGTCACAATTAGGCTTTAAAAACACAGAAGAAGGATAACACAAGGGTAATTTGAAGAACATATGGCATGCTTTCTAGAAATTTTAAAGCTGATGGAACTGAAGAACATCACTAAAATAAATGTTCTAGATCAGGAGTGTCAAATTCATATCGTCACAGTGGCTTCACATGACATATTGGGACTTTTCCCCCCTTTGCTGACGCTTCTGGCCTGTGGGCCGGGAGTTTGACAGTATCACTTGATGCTGCCATGATACACACACACACGCACACACACACACAATTGGATTCCTTGAACAGATATGGTTTCTGGCAAAGGATACATGGAAGTAAAATTGTGTAACATCTCTGTTGGAAATACTGTTCTGTTTACTGGGTAGAATTACATCTCCTAGGCTTCCCTGCAGAGAGGAAATTGCTAAGCTAGTTTCACTCAAAGCTTTAGGTACACGCTTTACATTTCCCAGGCATTGTTCTTTCTGGTAGTCAGAAAGCTACTTTACTCTAAGCCTCACAGGAAGACAAATCTGTAGCATCTTTCCTTATTGCAACTATTGTTCTTTGAATATGTTGGAAACAATTGTGTGGTTTTTGTTCCAAGTACTGACAAAAGTTCTGGTGGGAAATGTGGGAAAAATTTGACAAAGCAGAAATATCCTTCTAGTCTCTGTGGCACTTAGAGCTATTAACTAGACAAAACTGCCTGGCCACTCCATAAAATTATAATTTTGATTCTTCTTTATGACAAGGTCAATAAAAGTTTGTGTTCATGTTTAATGCCAATGAAATGTTAAAATGTCAAAAGTGTACTCCTTCATAATTAATCTGATAGCATCTTTATATGCCAAAGTCTTTAGAGTTGATTTATTTGCTATTCACTGGATGTTGTTATTCACTGATGATAATAAAAATCTGCTTATTCTTGTATTTACAACAAAAACAAAAAATACTGTTTCCAAATGTGTTGGAGGGCAAGATCATCCTCATAAAACTGGAGAGAAACATCACCCTAACTAGAGACTGTGGGAATAATCTGAATCTTGAATCATTGTCTGAAATAGCTAATACGTTCATGGTGGATGAAGATCATATTACTACAGTGGAAGAAGAAACCATATTGAAATAAATCAGAAATAATTACTGCTTTTGCTGAAATCTGAAAGAGCACCAGCTGCAGTCATCGTCAACTTCACAGAAAACCTAGGAGGTCCAGCAGAAATGAAACTTTCAAATATCATCAAGTGAGCTCGTCATTTTCTCCTAGGCTAAATCAGACAATTCACATGATAATCTTAATTCAGTTTCCATAAGAAATACTGTATTTTTCTGAAAACAATACCCTGGCTTATATATATATATATAAGAATTTTATTCAACATTTTCAACCTTTAAAAATTACAATTTCACTATTACAGTTTTCCATTATCAGAATTTTTTCTTAAATCTCAAATCATCCATTATATGGCCTATTGTTTTTTACATATATGTTCTTATTTTCTAATTGTACATTTATATCATATTTGCAACCTTTACATATACCTTCTAAATACATATAGTTTGCCATTTTGTTATATGTTCTAAATTTAAGCGTTAATTTTACATTTTTTTTCTAGCCAGCTATACCACCTATTCCACGTTTTATAGTACACTGTTTCCTCTCTGTCTCTTAGTTCCATTGTCAATTTATCATTTTCTGCGCATTCTACCACCTTTTTTATAATCATTGCATTTGAGGGGTTAGTTTCTTGTTTCCAGTTTTGGGCGTATGTAATTCTGGCTGCAGTAATTATATGGAGCATGATATATTGGATTTCTTTGCTAATGTTCTCTTTCATTATACCCAAGAGGAATAACTCCGGTTTCATATCAATTTTTTGTTCTCTCATTTCCTCCAACATTTTTAAATTCCCCCCCAGTATTTCCTTGCTTTGGGACATGTCCACCACATGTGGTAGTAGGTCCCTTGTTGGTGTTTACATTTCCAACAGTTCGGTGATCTTTACCTTTCTAAAAGAGGTGGTTGTACAGGTAATAGTCAACTTACGGCCGCAATTGAGCCCAATATTTTTGTGGCTAAGTGAGACATTAGTTAAGGGAATTTTGCCCTGTTTCACGACCTTGGGTGCCTCAGTTGTTAAGTGAATCACTGTAGGTGAGTAACACGGTTATTAAGTGAATCTGGCTTCTGCATCGACTTTGCTCACCAGAAGGTCGCAAAAGGGGATCGTATAACTCCCAAGACACTGCAACTGTCATAAGTACGAGTCAGTTGCTAAGTGTCTAAATTTTGATCTTGGGACCATGGGGATGCTGCGACGGCCGTAAGTGTGAAAAAACAGTCATAAGTCACTTTGTACCGTGCTGTTGCGACTTTGAACGGTCACTAAATGAACTGTTGTTAAGTCGAGGAGTACCTGTAGTGAAGCTTGATCCCCGGAGCTTTATTGCCAGGGGACGGTTGCAACATTGTGCTCCAAGTCGGCCCCACTAGACTTTTGTTAATTCCCTGCGGGCTTCAGGTTCCCGCTCCTCTTGGCACTGAAGAAAATATACTTTGGAAGGACACCATGTTGTATTTATACAGGCAACTTTTTTTCTCCTTACAAAATGGCAGATGCAGGGTCACTGAGTTTAGGCAGCCCTCCTTGTGGATGGGGCAATCCCTTTCTCACGAAAGAGGTTGCCTGTCACACCAAAACCTTCCTCTTCAGAACAGACCCCGCCAAACCCAGAGCAAATGGCGAGGGTCTCGCTGGGTTGCCTTTGCCCTTTCCCATCCGCTACTGTCAGGCCACAGGCAGTGTTTCTTCACACAACAGGTGTCACCTGTTGCCAGCTGTCTTGAGGCCCGCGCTGGATTTCACTGACGTGGCGGATCAGGTTCTGATCAGGGTATTTAAAGTCAGACACGCTTGCTGCCCTGCGTCCCCGCTTGGGCCCTGCCCCTTGGCACCACCTATGTCCCACCTTCCCCTGGAGCTGCACTTGCAGCCTGTGTGTGTGGTTGTCTCTGTGTGTCCCCTCTGGCGATGCCGACCTGACAGAACAAGAGGTAAAACCTGTTAGATTTGTAGGCCTGTGCCATGTATTGGGCTGTACGGATGAACAACACTGACACCTCCTGGCCGTGTGTAAAAAAGTCATCTCTCCCCATACTTTGGTGGAAAACTGGGGAAGTAACGCATGTGTATAGATTTGTGTGTGTGTTTGTAAGAGCACACAGGCATTCATAGGTAGTGAGAGAGAAGACAAGGCAAGAGTTGTGTTTTTAAAAAATCTTTGCAGTATTGCTTTCTGCGGCTCTCATCTCATAATCTGTTTTGGACTCAAATACCAGGCATTTCCAGGTTAAAAAAAAATACAAAGGTGAAGAATATACCCATATATAAACCTGTTTTTCCTCTTGAGATTCACATAGCCAGGAGCCAAGTCTTTTTACTTTCTTTTAGATAATCCTTGACTTATGACCAGGTGCTTAGCAACCGTTTGAAGTTACATCAGAGTCTCCAGGATTATGACCCGGTTCCAAAATTCCCACGGTTACCCTCTTCCCAGAGTCACATTTCTGCATTTCAGGTGTTCAGCAACCAACCTGCGTGTATGGCCATTTTCAGTGTTCTGGAGTCATGTGACTGTTTTATGATGGTTTTGCAGAAAACCCAACATTTACTTTCAGATTTTGGTAAAACTGGCCCATAGCGAACAATGAGTTTGCTTAATAACTCTGGTGTTCAGTCAACAACCGCCGCAAAAAAGATCGCAAGATCAGGTTTGTCAAGTGGGTGACCTGCTTTATAATCTTCACAACTTTTCAGTTGTAAGTTGAGGACTACCTGCATTTTAAAGAGGAAGATGGCTGGTTGACACATATTGCACATGCGCACTGGCCCACCACTTGTGAGGCCCAGTTCCGAATAGGCCGCAGCCTGGGAATTGGGCACCTCTGATCTATGTCGTTGTGTGAGCTGTGTTACCTGGCATGGTCCATCTCCCCAAGGAACAGGGCTGTGAGCAGCCAGACCTTCACATTCAGAGCTTCATGATTCAGAACTAAAATTCCTGATTTACTGAATCGGCCCCAATCATTTCTTTCACCTGGATCTCCGTCTCTATAATCACGAGTTCTCGTCCTGCCATAGGTATATAAGTTGGCTGGGTGACTTTGGGCCGAGCCATTCTCTCTCAGCCCAACTCACCTCACGGGGTTGTTATTATGGGGAATACAGGAGGAGGAAGGTGTGTTGGACATGTTTGCTACCTCAGGTTATTTGTTAAAATAATGAAGGCGGGATGTAAATAAACTAATAAAATAAACGATGTCTGTGGTGAACTGTTCTGGATTTCCTGCCTTGGCTGCAACATCCTTGAGGTGCAAAGCAATCGTAGCAAGGACTACTCTACACCAGCCTTTGGTATGACTGCTTTGCTGGGAGCTTTGTGGGGCATCCAGAGAGGGGAGGGGCATGAGCTCATAGGTCTTCCCCAGGCTCAGATTTCAGAGATTAATTCCAGGCGCAGCCGTGAAACTGATGCTATTGACAAAGATAGCACACTTGTGGTCTGGGACAATGGAAAAGAGGCACGTCCCAGCGATAGTCGCCCTCCACCAAAGAACAGCACGCTGAATCTTTACTCACAAAACGTTTCGCATCAAGGCCAGACGGCCCCATCAGACCCAAATCAACACACTTTAGGGCAGTGTTTCTGAACCTTGGCAGCTGTAAGACGTGTGGACTTTAACTCTCAGAATTTCCCAGCTTTCCCTGGCTGGTCAAGTCCACACATCTTAAAGTTGCCAAGGTTGAGAAACAACTGTCCTAAGAGGATCTGAAGTAGCCAGAATTAACTTCTTCCAATTGTTCTGTTTCTGACATTTCTGCCTTCTGGGTGATATGGTTGCTGCCTGCCACCCTAAAATACTCGATTCATTTGTTTCAGATAATAATTTTATTGCAAGGGAAAAAAAAAAAAAGAATACATAGTTTGCTACAAACAGTATTATCTGAGGCCAAAAATAATAACCTAGGGTTGAGGTTGGTCCTCTTTCAAAGACATTTCCAGATTGCTCCTTGAAGTCAGCGCCTGCCACCAGATGGCACGGCTGCAAAGTTGGAACAGAAGCCAAAGAATTTATTCTTCCTGACCTTGGATACCAGGGCAACCACTGATCTTCCCAGACCATTCTGCATGCAAAGAAGCAAGAGCTATTTCAGGTGATTCTGCATTTCCCAGAATCAGACCGAGGGTTTCTATCCAGCCTGACCCACTGGAGTCTTGTTTTGTTGAAAAGAGCTTCTTGAGGTCAAAGCGCCATCTTGAATGTTGGCATCGGCACCTCTTTTCATTGGCTGGGATCCAGCCCATATGCCGCTCTCTGATTGGCTGGGAGAGATTCACGCTCCAGCTCCCAAAGAAAACGGCGCAAGCGCACCAGTTGGCGATGGAGTGTATCATCTAGCACAGGCTCTGACAGACGCAAGCGGAAGCCGTCACATGGAAGAATGAGGGGAGGGTGGTCGGTGAAGCTCTCAAATATATCACCTGGGGTGGGGGGATAAGGATCATGAAAAGAGAGAAGTTGATGGTTATTTATATATTTAACGTATGGCGATCTTACATCATCCAGGAGACTACAATGCTAGTGCAGAATAGTATTTTGGCTGCCTAAGAGTGTTAGCCTTGTTTGGTTCATGCTCACATGGTGAGCTTTCCAAGGTGCGCCACAGGGGTCGAGCCAGCTCTGCACAAGAAAGGAAGACGAGCAGCTTTCCTGCAGCAGCATCTGGGCTCCACTCCCTCCACTGGAGGCGGCTTGCAAATGGGTGTCACAACCGGGAAGGTTCAACGCCAGCAGGATTCTAACCATCCGCACAAAGCGTTAGCTCCTCTCGCCACCAAAGTGGCACCTATTTATCTACTCGCAAACAACATGCTTTCGAAATGCTAGGTGGGCAGAAGGTGAGATGAGCAATGGGAGCTCACCCCCGCCACACAGTGCTAAGTCTTGAACTGCTGGAGCAAAGACCATTTCCAGCATCATTAAGCCACTGAGCCAACATGCCTCAAGGAGAATCCTTAAATCATGACTATTATCCCACCCTAAGTACCCCAAGTATCTTTCAAATATTATTAGCAGGAGAATTTGTACTCCCAACTCAACTTTTCACCTGTTTTACACATAAGGAGTAGGAGATAAGAAAGGAAGAGGAAAAACAATGGGTGGAAACTAATCAAGGAGAGAAGCAACTCAGAACTTAGGAGAAATTTCCTGAGTTGGAACAATTAACCAGTGGAATAACTTGCCTCCAGAAGTTCTGAATGCTCCAACACTGGAAGTTTTTTTAAGAAGATGTTAGATAACCATTTATCTGAAGTGGTGCAGGGTTTCCTGCCTGAGCAGGGGGTTGGGCTAGAGGACTCCAAGATCCCTTCCAACTCTGTTATTCTATTCTATTCTAACATTAAATCAAAAACCAGCATTATACGTTTTGTCATGATCTGCTGTACCAAAACCAACTGAAACTCCATGATTGAACTGGTGTTGACGAGATGATATTTTGAGAGGGCTGATTTTTCACTAGAGGCAATGTTTCTTTTCTTCACATTTTTCATGTCTCTATCCTGGGTTGATTTTAATATCGACATCCCAGTTTATGTGTTTTGGGGGTGAAAGAATTCCAGAGAAAGAGAAAGAAGGAATGCAGATTAGAGTTGAATGAAAAGAGATATATATGAATGCAGAAGAAAAGCTTCACCTGATGAATTGCTACCTGGCATGCACTACCCAGTCATCCTGGGTCAGAATGAATCAGAGCCAGGGTAACATTTGTTAGCCCCAATGCCAGTTCCTGTCCTGTTCTTCGTCACTGATGAATGGTGCTCTGCTCATTAGAGTGTGTGCTTCTCATAGGCAAGGTTTTTTTCTTTTTTTTGCCCTTCAGCTTTGCTGATGGCTTCTTTCAATCAGTAGAGAAAACATTTACCATCGAAGAATAGCATGGGTCTGGCTTTAGACTTCAGCCTGGGCTTCCCTAGCTTGGTTGGTTTGCCCCTTTCCTAACACCCTATCTGGGCATCTCCAAGATACATGACACATGAAAGTTTAACTCTTGGAATTTTAAATTATTTTTATATTTGTAATTGTTTTTATATGTATATAATTTATATATATGTGTGTGCGTGGTGATGGCCTAGATGTGAAAATGCTTGTCTCCCACTTTTGGTTGAGAGTTCAATTCTAGGCAGTGACAGATGTTTCTCTATCAGGGTGTAAAGAGAAAGTATCTATTTGCAAACTCTGCTTAGGCATCAGGAAGGGCATTCGGCCAGCAAAGGCTCGGCTCCATTCAGTAGCTCTGAGACCACCCCGAATCAATTCATTAAAAATGCCTTTTATTTATATCTTTACTGCATTATAAACCACCCAAAGTGCTTTGGATAGCAACATGGGGGTCATATGAATTTAATGATAAATTAAGATAGACATGGGGCAGATATAGTCCTGGAGAGAAGGGCCTTGTTAGTATAACTAGCTGCTTTTTACACAGGAGACCTGAAATCACCACATTGCTGAGCAAACAGGTTTCCTCCTTCAACCACAAGGGCTGGGAAATGCTTGAAACAGACAAATATTTGAAAGCTGGGCAACAGTCGGCTCAGGTTCCCTCCATATTTTCCAGTTGCAGCAAGAAAACAATGGGGATGCCACGTCTGAATGAAAAGATACATTTCTGTTCTACAATACGAATAATGAAAAATAGGCTGCCTTCTTCCCAAGATATAATACTCCACTCTGCTCTCCTCTGTCTTGGTAGAAGCTTGAATAAAAGATTGTGTCAAAAACGGAAAGAGAGATGTGGCAGGACTGAAAGGAACCGAGAAAATAAAGCACTAATGAAGAAGGCAAAGGCTGGGAGAGGAATAAGTACGCGACCAAGAAGAGGAAAGAAAGTGTGCCCCCACCTCCCAGCACTCCCAAAACACACCTTTGATCCTATTTAGAGTGGGCCACGTCTGAGAGAATGGATGAAAAGATTTTATAGACTTTGAGGCTGTGGGGAGGTAGCATGGGCTTAAGGAAGAAAATATTATTTTTATACTGGCAACCTAATAGTGATTTCAGCTGCTTCACTCATGGGCTGGGGTAAGAATAAAGAAACGGCACAAGAAAAATTGGTCATCAGGGTGTGGTTGTGTCCTGGTTAAGGGCATATGGCGATAAAGGCCAGAGAAACCCCTGCTAAGTTTTTAAAAAAATGGCGAACAACTTATAGACTTTAAACTTAAAAGCTTACGTACTCTGTGCCATCTCGTCGTGTTCCTTGTCAGGTGGATTCCAGCATTCAGGAGAAGCACGGCCTGGTCCCAATTGGTAATTTCTGAGCACATGCTGGAGCTGGGCTGGTGTTAGTGCTGGATAATCATTTCTTAGGCGGGACCAGGATGCCTGGATATCAATAGAATACAACATTATTATTATTTTTAAATTGCAGTGGCCCTGAAGAAGGTCCTCCAGATCTGATTCGTTCTCAGTGGAATGTTTACTTGTATCAAACTCCCCCCTCATGCAGCTTCATGTTTCAGAGGAAGAGGGCAGAATTATCCCCCTCCCCACATTTTAAAAAGAAACATAGCCAGTCAATAGTTTGATGTTATGGATTCATGGATTTAATTTATGAATAAAAACAGCTGGAGAGGGGGAAGGCATATTTACTTTTATCATTGGATATTAACTGTTGCAGGAGCGCTATTTTTTAAAACATGGATTTTGATCAAAAAGATTTAACCAACTGAAGTTACTGATTACACAACATTAAAAACAAAGTGATCAATTTACTTGGTCTCCTAGTGTAAGCCATACACACGGAAGGATAGTGTTACTAAAGAATGGATTCAGAAAAATAAGCGACACTATTTTAGTATTTA
>JANHFT010003526.1:270941-282552 GCA_032467955.1 Pseudoxenodon macrops
GTTCTATGACGTCACCAGCTGCTTGCAACCTGCTCTATAGAACCGGGCCGAACCGGTAGGATTTCACCCCTGGCCTCACGTCTTCAAACCACTGTATGAGGTTGTCCATAGAAACTTCTTCCAATGCCCCAATTCCAGCAGCTCAACCTTCTAACTAAGCGGTAGTGTATTTCCCATGCTGGTGTACCAAAATATAATTTTATTACTTTGAATGATATATGTAGAAGCTGAAAGCAACTGCCATTGCCTTTGCCTCTTAGGAAAACCCATTTTGCAGTATGCCTGGAGATCTCGGTTTCCAAATTTTATTTCAGCATTTTTACTTTTCCTCAGTATGTCTGTTACTGTACATAACTGCCTTATATGAAATGTTTGTAACTCATTGAATCATAGAATTATATTCTTTCTCAGGAAAAAGTAGTGTCTGCAAAAAGTAGTAAAAAAGTAAAAGTCTGTAGAGATTCTCAGTCATGGTTGTCCCAAAGGTGTTTTTTCAGGAGGCAACTGGACTTTTCTTGTTCTTTCTGTTGAAGATGTTTCACTTCTCATCCAAGACGTTTCTTCAGCTCTGACAGGATAGTGGGGAATGGAAGAATTGATATTATATAGAAAAAAAGTAGAACAAACAACTTTCCTAAACCTAAATGCCATATTTTTGGGAATTATCTTTTTCAAAATATTTTTTTTAAATCCCCATTTCAACTTGGTTGAAAAAATAGATCCATTTGTATATATTCATTTGAAAAGAAAGAATAGGTGCAAAAGAGAATTTAAAATATGAATAAGATGAAACAGATTGGTGTGTTTAGTAATTTTCATCAACATGCAGAACATGTTTGAACTTTTGGTATTAGCATTCTTTGATTGCATTTATGAATATGTGCACATTAGATAGGTACAATTAATTCTATTTACTGCACAATCGCAATGAGTGTTAATTATTCCCTGGTTAAATATGTGTACACTTGAAAAGAAGTACTATTCAAGATATAAACCCCACTAGACTTATTATGGAAACAAGGAGGGAATTTTTCCTCAGAGCATTGGAAAAAGTATGCTGTATTTTTTTTTAAACTTCAAACTGAACTTATTGGTTAAAAAAAGGAAAATAAATGTGATTTTTTAATTTTTTAATATTTGATTAACTCAGCTAAAGACAAAAGTTATTACTTTTATTATTATTATTATTCCTTTCCTGAGTGGGGAGGGGTGAACTAAACTTAGGTAAGATCACTTCTTTTGCTTACAAAAGATCCCTGTTTTATCTCCAATTCAAAAACAATCTGGCAGCAGTTTGTAAAAAATGTTTTGCTGCCAACAACAATATTGCCAACAATAATATGATCAATAAAATAGGCAGCTTTCTATTCTTTTCTACTAAATGCAGATCTATGTTAGGGTATATAAAGAATCTCCTGTTATCATATGTTTTCTCCCACTCACTTAGTCTGATTATTTGGATGTTGATGTCATCTGGAGGGGCTTTTAAAAAGAGGCCCTTGTTCGTGGTGGCACCTCATTTGTAGAATATTTTTATATCGACAAGCTTGACACTTAACTATTTTTCAATTGCTATGGTAGATGGTGCTGTTCTGCTATCATAATACCATGTTTCGAGACTCTAGAAAAAGTGCAGAGAAGAGCAACCAAGATGATTAGAGAACTGGAGGCTAAAACATACAATGAATGGTTGCAAGTACTTGGCATGGCTAGTCTAGTGAAGAGAAGGACCGGTGGAGACATGATAGCACTGTTCCAATATTTGAGGGGCTGCCACTGAGAGGAGGTGGTCAAGCCATTTTCCAAACCACCAGACAAGAAATAATGCATGGAAAATGATCAAGGAGAGATTCAACCTAGAAATAAGGAGAAATTTTCTGACAGTGAGAACAATCAACCAATGGAACAGCTTGCCTTCAGGAATTGTGGGAGCTTCATCACTGGAAGCTTTCAAGAAGAGACTGGACTGCCATCTGTCAGGAATGCTTGGGCAGGGGTTGGACTAGAAGACCTACCACCTTCTACAAGGTCCCTTCCAATGCTGTTAATTTGTTATTTCATATCTACACTGCTTTGGAAGAGAAATGTTAGAAATGTTAATAAATAAAAATTTCATAGTATGCTTCCTTGGCCCATCCTCCAGTTCTTTGGTTGCTGTTTCAGAAGCTTGGAATATAATGACAATATTACATATTTTGTATTACATTGACTCTGGGGGGAGATCAGTAGGAGAATGAGAAGGTAGCAGTTCTACATGCAGTGTAGTGAGGTTTCAAGGTTTAAACAACCCTATGAGTGTTTTTTTTAATTCTTGGTTGAAAACAAAACAAAAACAGAGATTTGGAACTGATATTACTGCATATTTAGACAATGGAGATGCATGCTTAGACTAGGTTTCAGAAGAATCCTTACACAAGGAAACAGACACAGGAAAATGCTTAGTGAGGGTGATGAGTTAACAAAAGATGCCCCTGAAAGGAGGAGGAAATGAGATATGGTGGACCCTTTGAATGATGCCGATCTTCACTCAATTCATTGTCCTTTGTTATTTTTATGAATACACAAATATCAAAGAGCTGAAAGAATGGATAAATGGATAGGGAGACACATTAAAGAGAATACATCCAGGTTTCTCGATTACAACTGAAGAAGGCATTGAAAGCAATAGGGAATGAGATGAACAGTCAGCAAAACACAGCAGGAAAACCAGGAGGCAGTGAAAACAAAGAAATGGTCAATTTAAGACATGATGAACTCTACTTGAGGACCTGCACTTAAGATAGCTCTTTTAGATAAGTTTATCACGCCAGCTACATGCTGTTCTCAGTGTGTCCATTTAATTTCCTAGAACTCACTAAATACTATTTTATGAAGTCATGTCTTCTAATTAGTAAAGTGATTAACAATCTACAAACTCCATAATGGGTCTTTGTGCAGGGGTAAAGTTTAGAGAAAGATACATTTTTAGAAGAGTGTCATTGATGAGATCTTTCTTCTAAGCCGTGCAATATTGTACTGAAATGCTTACGGGGCGGGGGGGGGGAGATCACTGGTGGAGTTTACATTCTCCAATTTAGCAACGCAAACAAACTGAGGAAAAACCACATCAAATTAAGAATGATTCATGGATAGCTCCTGGCCTAAGTGAATTTAGGACCTCCAAGGAGAAGTGAATTTCAAAGGTTTGGTTTTAAGAATGTACTCTGTCACTTGACTCTTGTCAGATTTTTGCTGATTGGTGTGTTCTTTCCCCAATCCAAACAAATGTTCACCATCCCTAAGGGAAGACTGTCACATTAAAGTGTTTTGTAGATGCATGCATTGCATACACACACACACCATCTATTTCATTCCCTACAGAAATGTATCACTTAAAAGAAAGTGACTGACCCAAGATCATCCAGCTTCTTTTATGCCTGAAGTAGGACTAGAACTGAGGGTCTTTCCACTCAAAAAAATGATCAAAAGTCTCTTTTTCTCTTGAAATAATTTTGAAAGCAAATTACCCTTCATTAAATTAAGAGAATTGTTAGAGGAAAATGTTAGGCAGTACTGCATGGTACATCTTCCTTCAGGGTCCATGCTGGCAAAAAAGAAAAGAATTTAAAGATTGTTTCCCAGAATATTATTCACATTATATTATAAGTACTGTATATGATTATAGTTTTCTTTTGGTTTTAAAGTTGGATGAGTACCATGACTCTCTCCCCTATTTCATTCGTGTTTGTGTGTGTGTGTGTGTGTGTGTGTGTGTGTGTGTGTGTGTGTGAGAGAGAGAGAGAGAGAGAGAGAGAATTCGTATACAGTACACAGACACGCACACACATACTGTGTGGACAAGATAATAAGTAATATGTGTTTCCTTCTTATTAGCCTTTAGCATTGATCAAAGGGAGAAAAAGACAATGACACTGGGGCTCTGTCTCTCATAATATAGAGTGTATATATAAATTAGTCATTCTTCATCCTTACTGTAGTTAATTTAAATGAGGAAGTAAACAATGAATTATCATTCTTGAAGATTAAATAAAATGTGTCATCATTCAGAATTTGAACTGACTCTTAATCACTGGACAAACACGTTTGAATTATATGATTCTGGAAAAAAACTTGGTTTAATTTATTGTTGAATAATTTATTTTAATTAATGTTTTTCTTCACTAGATAGTAGGGGAGGGCTTATGATGCTGTATTACCATACTGCATTCTGGTGGGTTTTTCTTTTCTTTTTTTTCTGTTCAGGTTTTACTCCAGTTGCTTTTGACATGTAGCTTGATAGTTTAAATTGAAATATGTAAATCTTGTATTCAGTGGTTATGAATTGGCTTTGTTCAAGATCTTCCGCTCTCAATGGGCATTATAGCAGAGAAAGGCACAAGGAACCAGTCCCTTAATCCCACTCACTGTCCCACAAGCAATGCAAAGAGAAGGTTTTAGGCAGGGTTATTGGACAAAAGGCTGCAGGGGAAGCCAAAAGAAAGAAAGAGGAGGGAGAAAACCACTCAAGAGATGTTTCATTCTCCACAGAGGAAAGGTTACCAGTGTCTTCAAAGGGCAGGGTAGTCAATGCAGGAGAAACATGATGCCAAGCTCTCAACATAGGAAGAAAAAAAGACTTGTTTGATTTCTCAGGACCATGTTGGAATAGTTGAGTTTATGGGGAAGGATTGTCAGTCTTGAGCACACACACACACCACCTAGCATATCTGAGTAAGATGGCAATAGATACTCTGGTTTAAGGAATTCCTCATCAGCATATTGTCCTCATTGTTGACTGGGTTAATTTTAGTTACTGGAAGATGTGAAGGAAACACTGACTTGAGTTTGCAGTTTCTCTTGGTTTAAGGATGGTAGAAATGTTTTCTCTCCTATATTTGAATTCCCTGAAGCTCTCTCTGTGTGAGAATGGCTCCTAGGCTTTGGAACAAATATTTAGAAATGGGCATAAATAGTATTCTTTTTTGCCTTAATATCATGCAGTAGACATGTGTGCCAGATATTTACTAAAGTTGTTCCTCTTCTATGTAAGGCATTTTATGGAGAAACATTAAGGTGTGACACAGACTCCCAAACAATTATATCACCTCATCTTCCTCCAAGCCTTCTACACAGGGGAACAGATATTGCCCTTGAATAGCCCCTGGGTTATATAATGAGGCATCCAGTTACATATTTTTGCCTTCTAGTCCATCGTCTTCTCAAATCTCACTACAGAACCGTGTCTTGGATTAACCACAAGATAGCAGTTTTTGCAAGCATTGCTTTCCTATTCAGAGGGTTCTTCTCTTTGAGAAATAACCCTTCAAGGTAGATCTCCACATTTAGGCTCCAGCCCTGAAGATCACTGGCTTCTTTTCATATGCCAGCAAAGACAGCAAGAAGCAGTATACTGCATACATTGGACGGATAGTTATCTAGTGAAATTAAGAAATGATGGAAGAACTAGAATCTGGGGGGAAAGCCAGGGAACAGAGCACATACCGTTACCTGGTCATTTCTTTTCTTTTTTTAATCTTTATAGAAATGACTGGAAATATGAAACAGGAAAAAAAATTATAGCAGCTTTGAGGGTGTGAAAAACCACACTGAAGTTGTCAGGAATAAAAAGAAATTAATGAACTCTAAGCCATAAGGAAACAGATGCGGACGATAAGAATTCCATCAAGAACTGGAATGTGAAGCAATATGAAAAGCACAACCAATAACACTGTGCAATCTATATAGCTTCCATTTCCTACAAGATGTTTTGCTCAGATGGGGAAAAATACACAAGTATATATTTTTCCGCCATGAAAACAAATGCAAATGAGCCACTCCTTTCCTGATTATATGATGTTACAATAAAAACCCGAAAAGATCCCAAATGTTTAAAAAATAGACTAGAGGGGCAGGAATAGAAGACTCAGCAGTCTTTCCAACTTGTGGAAGCAGATATAGCAGAACTCGCATTAATTGATAGCTCTTGGATGCTATAGATACCCTTCCTTCCTTCCATTTAAGGAACAAACCTCTCAAATCCTGAGACAAGGGAAGCCTAACATCTGAGGGAAGAAGAGTATGCATGTGGTGAGATAGTCTATTGATGAAATGTATAGCCCGCTAGATCCCAACCGTTGTAAGTATATTTGTTGATGATGACCAAACCTAGAATGAACTAATTATTTTCCTTTAAAGATAATTTGCAACAAAATTGTAGATTAGCAAGTTAGTTTCATGGTAAAATTGATTTTTAAAAATCAGGGTTGGTTTTTTCTTGACATTGAGAACAGTTAACCTGTAGAATGGCTCACTTTCAGAAGTTGTCGGAAGAAACTGGAAAGCCACTTGTCTGAAATGTTATAGGGTCCCCTGCTTTGAGAAGGCAGTTGGACCAGAAGACCTTCAAGGCCTCTTCCAACTCTATTATCCTGTTATTCTGCCTTCTATAAAGAGCATGATGCAATTTCACTGCATGTTTTTCACGGCATTATCTGTTGGCTTTCTTTCTAATTCACAGCAGATGGTCCTTAAAAGCCGACTGATTTGTAATCCTCATATTATAGGAGGGACCCAGAATCACATAGAGCTCTGAGTAAAGAAAAGAAAAGAAAGAAAAACCACTGGATGGGCATGTAATTTGATGTCCACACTGCTGATCAATGTCCTGCTTTTGTCCCAGTCAATGTCAGTTAAAAAGTCAACATATTTTATGGAATCCAAGCCTAACAGATTTAACATGCTGCTGGAATTATGGAATTATTAAACTTATCAAACAACAATATAGTTAATAACTTCTTAAGCTAAAATATACAAGAAAGAAGGTTCTGCTTTGGTATTTGGCCCATAGTTAGTAACAAACTGGTACAGTAGGAGAAAATCTCCTAAGCCACCCTCATGGACCCCTAGTTGAATATGCTTATTATGTTATATCAACTAATTTGGCTTATGTCCTTCTGACATACACACAGAGAACAGAACAAAACAACAGAATTGGAAGGGTCCTTGGAGGTCTTCTAGTCCAATCCTTTGCTCAGGCAGGAAACCCTACTCCACTTTAGACAAATGGTTGGCCAACATCTTCTTAAAAACTGTTGGAGCATTCAAAATTGTGTCTGTGTCTATCTTTTCAGAATTCTTATTAACTTTTGTCTCTTGAAACAATATCTTCTATTGTCTGCTGAGATTAATTTTTTAAAAAGAAAGCCTGAATACGTTAGTTCCCTTTGTTGCTAAAGAGTTAAACCTTTCTTACAGCTCAACAATATTTTTTTAAAAAAAGAAAAGAAGCAGCTTATTTTCAGGAGATAACAACAAAGACAACAATATGGAAAGATTGTGCAAGATTGCACAATGGAAATCAAATATATTGCTAGTACAGAACGTTAAATCTCCCCTTCATTCAGAAATTTATTTCCTAAATGTACCAACCAAGTAAAACAGAATGTACAGTTCATAAAACGAAAAATATACAAGAAAAAAAGTATAATAGAATATTTATATATTATTAATTTCAGTTCTGCCCTTCAGAGCTGAGGGAATAGCAGATACTAGTTTTAATAACGAAGATTGAAGGACTTCTGTTAAAAAAATGGTAGACTGATTTCTTGGAATCGGTAACCACAGCAGAAATGTTGGCTAATGGACCTGCTCTTCAAAAATTCCTCTCCAGACAAGGAGAGGACAAGTGTTTCAGGCAGCTTCAGGAGGACACTGCAAGACTTCAGAAGGTTTAGAGATCTGGGAGAAGTCATATTTTGACAACAAGTGGTCAAAATAGGGAGTGCTGTATCAAATCCTGTACCTGTTAACAGCGGTGTCTCCCAAGGCAGCATTTTTGGGCTTTGTACTTTACATAAATGACCTTTGCGATCATATTAAAAGCAACTGGTATTCTCTTTGCTGATGATGTAAAACTATTAACACCACTGACAAAGCTGCTACCCTTCAAAAATACCTTGACTATGTATCAGATTGGTCAAACAAGTGGCAACTTCAAATCTCAACCAACAAATGCTCTGTCTTGCACATTGGCAAAAATATTAGAATATAAAATACAAACTGGATGGACACGACCTTGTAGATGACCCTCACTCAGTCAAGGACCTTGGAGTACTCATCTCGAATGATTTAAATGCCAAAGCCCACTGTAACAACATTGCCAAAAAGGCATTAAGAGTTGTTAACCTAATCTTCCATAGATTCTTCTCTGGTAATATTGTACTTCTAACTAGAGCATACAAAACATTTGCTAGACCAATTCTTGAATACAGTTCATCTATCTGGAATCCACACTGCATATCGGACATTAATACAATTGAGAATGTCCAGATATATTTCATGAGAAGAGTCCTCCACTCTGTTCGCAACACAATACCTTATGCCACAAGACTTGAAATTTTGGGTTTATACAATTTAGAACTATGCAGTCTTCGGTCTGACCTAAGTGTAGCACACAAAATTATCTGTAATAATGTCCTACCTGGCAATGACTACTTCAGCTTCAACCGCAACAATACACAAGCACACAATAGATACAAACTTATGATAAACCGCTCCAAACTCAATTGCAGAAAATACGACTTTAGCAACAGAGAGGTCAATGCCAGGAATGCACTACCTGACTCTGTAGTTTCTTCCCCAAACCCCCAAAACTTTAACCTTAGACTATCTACTGTCGACCTCACCCCATTCCTTTAGAGGTCTGTAAGGGACGTGCATAAGAGCACCAACGTGCCTCCCGTCCCTGTTCTAATGTCCCCATGTACTCGTAACCAACTCATGTATTCATACTCATGTTTATACTTTTTCTGTAATCTTATATATGCTTGACAAAATAAATTAAATAAATAAATAAATACAATAAAAGTAAATAAATACAATACTCATCATGCTCAACCAAAGAATGGCTGATTAGGATTATTAGGGTTGTAGTCCAACACAGCTGGAGGACAGCAGGTTAAGGAAAACTGAAATGAGTGAATAACTTCAGCAAGTCTAATTTCTTTTTTTTTTTAACTCTAATGCAGGGTTATTTGAAAGTGGGTCTTAACCTTTATTTAAGTCAGTATGTTCTCATTTCCATTGTTCCCACTTTAAAATTCTCTGTTTTATTACATTTGACTTTGAAGGACATTTCTAGCTAGACATACTGTATATAAAGTTACACTACAGTAGTGCATTCCTTCACATGTCTACTCAGAAATATGCACATTGAGGTTGAGTGCGCCATAGTCCCAGGTACATGCAAATGCAATTTCAGAATTCATCTCTGAATTCAATGCTTGCAATGCTTTTTTTAACCTAAACTCTAATTTTGCTTGATTCTAATACCTTTATCCAAAACCTGGGACAGTTCGCTTAATAGAAATATTTAAAAAGTATTTTAATGCCAAGTTTGTCTTCTGAGTTGATCTCATATTTTTATTTCAAATGAGATTAATAATCATGTGTAGAAATCTTACTTTTCTCATATGAATACATTTCTTAAACCTATCAACTGCTTTTATTCCATTATTCTAATTTGCATATCATCCTTTTCTATAATGTGTATCTTTTGAAAATTCACTAATGATGTGTCTTGTTTGAATTGAAAATATGATGAAGTGGCTGGAATTCTGCACACGTTGAATGTTTAGGAAAATTGTCCAGGAGCACTAACTCCTTCATAGCAAATATTAGCAGCTTTTATAATCATCACCCTTAGGACACATGATCTTAATGGAAAATTATGTACCCAAAACTGAAACATGAACATTTTGGTGGATGTATCAGAAAAAAACTCAACAGTTTTGATTTCTCTTTGTTTCTCATTTATCGCATTTCAAGTTCAACTTTTCTCAGATTTGCACATTTGTCCAATTTGGCTTGTTGAGCTTGAGAATTTTCTTTTAAAGTTTGTGCTTGTCATTGGGATTTATTGTGGGGTACATTTCTTAAAGCCTGGATCTTTTCTTCACGCTGTGATCTAATGTACACAGTTTCTACAAACAGGTTTTCCTGATATCGTGCATTTTTGTACATTGCATTTACAAATATATACATTATTCAACTAATACTTAAAAAAAAGACATACTATATTAGGATGAGAGCTCAGTTTGTGTATTCATTAAAATAAGGACAGCAAAATTAAATTAAGTTGGCATTCCAAGGCAAACTCAAAATAGCTTCCTTCCAATCCCCAACTGACTCTGCCATCTTCCTTCATAGAGAACCACATTCTGAAATCACTGTGGAGGCCATAGCATTACGACTTCAAGATCAGGAACTCTGAATGTATTGTGTTTTGTTTTTGCTTGTTCCCAAAGGCCTCTCACACAAAACGTTTTAACTAAACCTTGGGGAGGGGGGAAAGGAACAAAAACACCTACCTCCCAGAAGTTCACAATCGCTGTCCAGGCTGTCATGCACACCAGCAAAGACGCTCGCAATGGTAGTTTTGCCAACTCCTTGTTCCCCTATGAGAACCACTCGGTAGAAGATGTTTCCTGACTCGGTGGAGATGACAGAATCAGAGGACTCCGATGACCAGCTTTTGCGGCAATACTCTTCATGGTTGAGGGTGTACCTTTTCTGACGGTTTGCCTCTTGGGTCTCTTTCTGCACTACCAGATGCTTCCCATCTGTTGGAACACTCCAACGTTGTTGCTGAGGCTGCAAGGCACCACAACTACTGACACTGTTGCGACGCATGGTGACGTTGTTCAGGGTCATGGCTCTTTCTCTTCAAGACTAGAAAACAGCAACGGTGAAATGGTGAGCACCACAAGTACCAGTAGGTTGCATACATTGTCTGTCTAACAAGGGGAACGCCCACAAGTGAAACCCCTGGTGATCATGCCTGAAGGGGCTACGACAACTCACCATGGCCAACTTGCCGCAGCCAACTTGCCATGACCAATTCGCTGTGGCATAACTCACCACAGGACAAGAGTTACACTAATATTGAAGAAATAGTGGAATAGAATCATTAAAAAAGGATGCCAAAGGATGCCAATTAAATTGAACTGTTGAATCGTCCTGCAGCGAGTTGTCCCGTGGTGAGTTGGATGTTGTGAGTTGGCTGCAGCAAGTTGTCCCATTCCCTGCCTGAATGTAGCTTTAAAGAGCTAAAATAGGAGAAAGATGCTCATAGCAGTGGAATTCCTCCTTAAGAGGCAGTTGAGGGCTTGGGAATTGTAACAACTGCTCACCAATAAAAAATACCTCAAACTTGAATTCAAAACCTGGTTTGTTTCCTCCGCCTGATCATGTGATTTGTGGGTGGCTGTCGCTCTCAATAAGAGCACTCTTATTGCCAAGCAGCAGCATGGTGCTGTCTAAAAAAAGCCATCCAAAGCAACCAAGAAACATGGTTTTACTGCCTAGGAGAGCACTTAATAGAAATCCACTCATCCTGGAGGAAGAGGCCAAGAAGGTCACCTTTGACACTCCTGCTGTGTTTCTGCTCCCTGTACTGCTGAAAAGCAGCCCTGCAACCACAAGTGGGCAACCAGGGGCTACAGAAGAAAGAAGGGAGGGCAAACATCTCTATCTCATCTAACAGTCTTTAAGACAGGGGTCTCCAACCTTGGCAACTTTAAGACTGGTGGATTTGAATTCCCAGATTTACTCAGCCAGCAGAAAAACACAAGTC
>JANHFT010003526.1:287637-301199 GCA_032467955.1 Pseudoxenodon macrops
TCAGAACTGACTAGTTTAAAGGAGAAGATTGGGAAAATGGAAGAATGGATGGAAAAGTCAGAACAAAGATTTCAAAAGATAGAAGAAAAGAGTGAGGAACTGCAGAAAAAGATGGAGGAGAATAAAGAAAGGAAGGTGTGGAGGAAGCATCAGAACTGCAGCATCGACCACGTGCGCTTTTCTTTCTACAAGCTGATCAGAGGTTTGAGAAAGACTAGCTGGACACCAGCAACTTATCAGAATCAACCAGCATCTTTCAAATCTTTCTTGACAGGGTTTCAGAAGTGGCTTGCCATTGCCTCAAGGTGAGGAGTGACTGCCTCAAGGTCACTTAGCTGGCTTTGTGCCTAAACTGTGACGAAACTCAAGAGCCCCCTGATTTTTTCCCCTCTGATGCCTTAACCACTATACCAACCTGCATGCGTGCTGGCCAGCTGGTCTTTGGTTTCTGGCACTCCAGCGCATGCATGCACAAGCACACACACATGCGCATTCCGGTTTGGGCACTCGGTGCCGAAAAGGTTCATTATCACTGCCATAGGATATTAGTTTTCGAAGTAATTTGTTGTGTACCACTGAATCAAAGGTTTTACAGAAGTTTACGTAAATTGCGTCTATTACTTTGTCCTGATTGAGTTTTGTAGTCCATGTTTTCACAGTGTAGAAGTTGTAGATTACAGGAAACCAAATTGTTTGTTAGAGAGTAGATTGTTTATTTCTAAGTGTAAGGTATTGGTTAATGATTGTTTCCATGACTTTACAGGTGCTGCAGCATAAAGAGATTGGTCTGTAATTTTCAACTAGGCTGCGGTTTCCCTTTTTGAAGATAGGGATGATCATGGCTAGTGACCATAGGTTGGGTAGGTAGCTGGTCCTGAAAGCTTTTTCAAAGATTATGCTTAGAGGTTCAGCTATAGCAGTGGAAAGCTTTTTTAAGAAGTATGCACATACTTCATCAGGTCCAATAGATAGAGATGGCTTTAGGCTGTGTAGTGTCTTTTCAATGTTATCTTCTGTGAAATCTATTTGTGTTAGATTGTTGTAATTATTTGTGGTATGACTAGGGAATGTTGGGCATGAGCCATTGCTGCTTACAAAAACTGAGCCAAAAAAATGTGTTAAGGGGGTTGGCTTTAACTGTTTCATCATTACATTCTTTACTGTTAAGTCTTTTAGGGGTGGAATGGGTCTCGAGTCTTTAAGTTTGTTGTTTACAAAATTATAGAAGGCGCAGTTGGATTTCGTGCACAGAAGGTTTTCTTCTTGTTTGATGGGATAATTGGTGCATTCAGTCTTTATTTGGTGGCATATATTTTTGTAGCGGTTCTTAAAGTTACCTACGTAGCCAATTTTGTTTTTCACCAGAGTTTTTTTTTATTGGCGCTTCCTTATTGATATGGGTAATTTGTTTTTTTCTGGTTTTGGTGGTCATTAATGGTACGTATACTTTAATAACTGTTTTGACTTCAAGCAAGAAAATGTTATAATGGTCTTTGGCAGTGTTACAGCCAGAGAATAGAATTTGCCATTCAAGAGATGAGAGGTCAATGTCTATGAGATCATAGTTGGCTTTTTTGAAGTTGTAATTGGGTATACCATCATTATGGTGATTTTTTCTAAGGGCACATATTGAGACAAAAGTCAATCATGCTGTGGTCACTGTTGGAAAGGGGTTCTTTTATTTGTAGTCAATAAATTGAGTTTAAACTGTTGCAAAAGATGAGATCATGGCAGTTGTTGAGTCTAGTGTTGTTAGTTAATAGTTGATCTAGTCCCAGATTAGTAACAGCATTGTATAGGCTTGCATGGATGGGTTCAGTTGTACATTCATTTAGGGTCCAATTAATAAGAGGTAGATTAAGGTCACCAAGAAAGATAAGAGGGTGTTTGATAGGAGGCTGCCCACGTTAGTAGTGAAGTTAGTTTATTTGCATGTATGAGGTCGTAATCTGGGGCTCTGTATCATAGTAGGAAGTAAAATGTGGTATTTAATGACAGTTTGTAGATGATGGTCTCAGGAAGAGTAAGCTCCTGTGTAACTTGAATGTTTTTTAGATTTAGGGACTTTTTATAGAAGATAGTAACACCACCTCCTCTACGGACATGATATCTATTACTGTGGTAATGGAGTCTGGGAGGGATGCGTTCAGCCACGTGTCGTAGACAAATATAATGTCGAATACAGCCGTATTTAATAACAGGAGGAATTCAGCCATTTTGTTTATGAGGCTTCTTGTGGGGGTTTCTTTTTGCTATGACTAGACAAATTATGATAAGTTTACACAATACATTATTATATCCACAGCTTTCTCAATGAAAGGCTGTTGCATTGGCTGAGCAGGGCTAACTCCATCCTCCTAGCGCATATGAATTGGTTTAACCACCTAACCCTTTAGAGCAGGCCTGTCCAACCTGTGGCCTACAGGCCACATGCAGCCCTGAACAGCTAATAATGCAGCTCCACAAAAATGTGAACTTTTAACATTATGTGGTATAATTATATAGCTTAATTAAATTATATAACGGCATTAATTAATTAAATTATATAACAGCATTGCCAAAAAGGTATTAAGAATTGTTAACCTAATCTTGCATAGCTTCTTCTCTGGTAATATTGAACTACAAACTAGGGCATACAAAACATTTGCTAGAGCAATCCTTGAATACAGCTCATCTGTCTGGAACCCGCACTGCATAACAGAGATTAATACAATTGAGCAAGTCCAGAGATATTTCATGAGAAGAGTCCTCCACTCCTCTGCTCGCAACAAAATACCTTATACCACCAGACTTGAAATTTTCAACTTAGACAATTTAGAACCCCTCCATCTTCGATATGACCTAAGTGTAGCACATAAAATTATCTGTTACAATATCCTACTTGTCAATGAATAGTTCAGCTTCAACTACAAGTTCACGAACACACAATAGATACAAATTTATGGTAAACTGCTCCAAACTTGATTGCAGAAAATACGACTTCAGTAACAGAATTGTCAATGCCTGGAATGCACTACCTGACCCTGTGGTTTTTTCCCCAAACCCCCAAAACTTTAACCTTAGATTGTCTACTGTCAACCTCACCCCATTCCTAAGAGGTCCTAAAGGGGCATGCATAAGTGCATGAGCGTGCCTACCGTCCCTGTCCTAATTATCCCTTTACTTGTATCCATTTCTTGTATTCATAATTATGTATATACTTATATCTGTTATCTAATACATGCTTGACGAAATAAATAAATGAATGAATGAATAAATAAATAAATAAATAAATATGTGCCCCAAGACAATTCCTTTTCACTCAATGTTTTAAAGCTTAGTCCTTATTGTTATTAAAGTTATTAAAGTGAAATATAGTCCTTGTCTCTTTTCAAAAATTCTTGCATTCATTGGAAATTATGTGCTGCCTCAATGTGGATGTACACCAAAGTTGTTGCTAAGATCCAAGCCAGGTTCCAACTCTACTATAAGCAATGCTGCTGTTAAGCAACCAAGCTCAGCTCCTAAGCTCTAGGCAGGATCAATCCAAGATTGGCTGCTTACTGTGGCTTGTGGTCCCCTTATGTCTTGCCTGCAGTTGTTGCACTTACCCGGACATCATTTTCCATTTGCTCAGGCTGGGGGTGAGAGATATGCTAACCTAGCAGGCTATGGGCTTCAGCATGACCCTGAAAAAGTCAAGCTGGAGCTAAAAGTAGCCAGCTGTGGACACCATTATATCAGTCCAATAGTGTGTCCATGGTGGTCAGTCTGCCTTTTTCTCAGCAGGTTTCCCAAATGATTGTTTCCCCCTCAGATTTATTGGCAGAGCCAGGATTGTAAAACAATCATGTCCCATTAAGGGGCTGAGGGAAGGGCTGAGACTAGCTTTGGGAGGGCTTTTGGTTTTGTCTAGCAGCCGCCATTGCCACTCATGTTTTCAGCATTGCTTTTCCCAAGTGCAAATCACACTTTCAGCTTCATTCCTTTGTTTCTCTTCCTCTCACATCCCTAAGAAAGTGTGATGACATTCTAGTTTTGAGGTCTCGAATCTTGTTTGCGTTTGTCTGTACTCTTTTTTTTTGTTGCCATTATCTGATTCTTAGTATAAGAATTTTTGCATTTCCACTACAGCCTGAGAATAGCTCTGTCTTTAGTTACGATATTCTAAGCTGTTTCTATTATATCCATGTCAATATATTTGTGAGACCTAGATTTATTGGAATGTAAGGAGTCTGCAGGACCTGACATTAGAAAGTGCAAAACAGTTGTGCGGTGTATGATTCATCACAATGCTGTTCTACGCAGGTGAAGCTATTTACGTATCTGCGATACTTTCGTGCTATCGGTTGGGGCCTCTCAATAAGCATACTCATCGCTTATATTGGACAAGCTGTATCTTTCATTGGTTTCAACCTCTGGCTTAGTGACTGGACGAATGATGCTCTACGCTATCAGAATAAGACCTATCCAGTCACGGAACGTGATATGCGTATTGGAATCTATGGAGCACTGGGTGGAAGCAACAGTAAGTAAAGAGGCATCATCAGTCTGATAACTTATGCTATACAAACATGTTGATAAATTCTTTTTGGAGGCTTGAATTCTGTATGTCAGAACAGAATGAATTGAGACAACATAGCAGAGGATTGAGGGGCAAGTTTATGATGTCATCAAGATGCGACACAAAGGTAACCGAACCCAAGTGTATTTTATTCAGAGTCCCCACCTGCATCGGGGTCTGAACAGTGCTTGTGTTTCTTCTAGGTCTCTTCCTGCTGATTGCAATTATTCTTGCTTCTTTTGGTACTATCCGAGCTTCCCGGGTCCTGCACGAACAGCTCCTCAGTAATATCCTGCGGGTGCCTATGAGTTTCTTTGACTCAACACCAATTGGTCGTATCGTGAACAGATTTGCCAAGGTCAAAACTCTGGCTTTGTGAGGACCTTATAATTGATACAGCTTACCTACTAATCGTGAGGATTGGGCTTGACTCTGGGGGTCCTCCTGGACGCAACTCCTGCTTGAGAAGGAGGTGGCAGTTGTGTTCAGGAGAGTTATAATACAGCTATTTCTAGTGTGCTAATTACAGTAATTTTTGGATCAGAAAACTCTGCTCATAATCGGTTATCCTCTTGTCATCTCTTGTTTGGATTGTGGAATAGAGTTCTCAAAAAGCATTTGGAAACTACAGCTAGTAGCTAAGTGCTGATAGGTGTTTCCTATTATGCTTATGTGGCTCCATTGCTTCAGGAGCTGCATCAGTTGCTGGTTGGCTTCTGGGTACTATGCAAGGTGCCGCTTGTTGCCTTCCAGGTCCTACATAGCTATGACCTAGTTATCTTTAGGACTGCCTTCTCCCATAGTCATCTGCTTGTCTGATCAAATCAGATAGGCCCTTAGGCTTTGGGATTCACCCGCTGCAGAGATCTAATCTCCACTTTGTGGAGATCTAATCTCCCCCGTGTTTCAAAAGAATCTTTCCTAGATGTTTTCTCTTAGGCTACAGATTTTGCCTTACTTATTTTGATCTATTTCCTATCCCCAATCAAGAATTAAATTCTTGATTATATTGATATTTTCACACATGTTCTTTGCTCAGTCATTTCAATACTGGGTTTCTGGACCAATTTTGACATCATGCTATTTTCACACATATCCTGTTACTCCATCTACTACAATGTAGTAATGAACTATCCATAACTTACTTAGCCAACCTTTGCTAACATATGAGCATCGGATTTTTGTACATCTGAATAAACAAAAGAATAATAAACAGAAAACTGGCCATGGATGCGTTTTCTTGTATCTTCTATATGGAGGAAATTTAAGTTAGTCTTCTTGTAAGCATATCAACCATCACTGATACACAAATACTACCTTAAACATTTTGTATTGAGATCCTTGAATGCAGAAAATTATTTTTTATAATCAAGAACAGTTATGAGATATCCTCACCAGTGCAACAGAGTTATTTTAAACACCAAACATCATAGCAAAGAGGGCATACAGCATGAAAAGTTTAGAATAAAGGTTTAGAATTTACTTGAATTTGGTATAAAAGTTCTGTAAGATTGCCTCATACATTGGCTTCTGCTGACGATTCGTATTTTACTAGTTTTATTTTTATTCTCATCCCCTTTTTTACAGGATATTTTCACTGTGGATGAGACTATTCCAATATCACTTCGCTCCTGGATGAACTGCTTCTTTATGATTCTCAGTACTCTAGTGATAATTTGCTTAGCTACGCCTTATTTTGCAATTATCACCCTGCCTTTGGGGATCCTGTACTACTTCATTCTAGTGAGTTGTCAATAGGGCTGGGAGTGCATATTCGTGCAATAAAACCTTCAGAATTCTTAATCAGAAGTTCATTTCTAAAGATAGCTGCTGCCTTTTTAGATCTAAATCTGTGATGCCTTGTAGAATGTGAAACAAAAGACAGTGAAAGTCCTGTAGGTTTTAAAGCAAGGCAGGTTCAGGAATACTTAATATCTTATTGTATGCAATAATATTGTATTCTAATATTCTTAAGTATTTTGGATCTCTGTCAGAAAATTTTGACTTCACACCAGAGGTGAGTTTCAGCAGGTTCTGGCCAGTTCTGGAGAGCTGGTAATTGAAATTTTGAGTAATTTGGAGAACCAGTAAATACCATCTCTGGCTGGCCCCACCCCCATATATTCTCTGCCTCCCGAGTCCCAGCTGACTGAGAGGAAATGGGGATTTTGCAGTAACCTTCTCCATGCCACGCCCACCAAGCCATGGTACACCCACCAAGCCACGCCTACAGAACCGGTAGTACAAAATTTGAATCCCACCACTGCTCCACACACATCTTTCTATAAAATAACCCTAACACTGTTATAGATTTTCTGATGAGCCTTGATGAAAGCGGAAATGCCATAGATTGAAGAGTTGTTTGAACCTTGGGTGTAGAAAACAAGAGATTAATTAAAACAGATATTCCTAAAATTGAATAGTCCTCTTTTCCTCTCATAATGCAAAGCTGCCCCAGTGTTTGCTTTGTTCATTTCTGAAATGATATTCCCCTGTAGCTATGACAGTGATAAGAACATGACTCTGAGGTGAATTGTATGTAAACACCCACATTTATATTGTGGAGAAGTAGACCTTTGCTTTAGGAACATTAATTAGAAACCATTTGCTCTAATACAAGAATTATGTGCCAGAATAATGTACGATACACTTGAAACTATAGGATGCCACAATTTCATTTTATAAGAATGTTAACTAAAACTGAGAAAAGCAAACTCCAATCTTGTCTTAATATAGTTTTCATGGATCTTGCTATCTCTTTCTTCCTAGCAATTCTATGTGGCTACATCCCGCCAGCTACGACGTTTGGACTCTGTCACCCGGTCTCCAATTTATTCCCATTTTGGTGAGACAGTAACAGGTCTCTCTGTCATCCGGGCTTTTGGGCATCAGGAGCGCTTCCTGCAGCACAATGAGAAGATTGTGGATGTGAATCTGAAGTCTGTTTACTCTTGGCTTATTTCCAACAGGCAAGTCTCCCTGTAGAAGATATAAATCTATAATATATATAGTTGCCAGGTTTTTTTTGTCCACTGCCATCAGGAAAGACATCTCCCATCCTCAGCTGCTGAATTTTCCCCATCTTCGTAAGATGGGGAAATATTGTATTGTCGTAGGATTCCCCAAAAATCTCATGACATTTTGCAATATTCTAGCTCTGTGAGAGTATGATCTGATGGTTACATCTAGCCAGTTTCTGTCCTTTGCTCTAATATGGGCCATTCATCCTTAAATAGCATCAGTAGATAATCCTCCTAAGGTTAGCCTTCTGAAGAGTAGAGTAGAGTAGAGTAGAATAGAATAGAAATCTTGCAAAACAACATAAATTAATAATAATAACAATAACAACAACTTATCAACCATTAGCACCAGTCAATGTATTTGTGATGCATTTTTGAATGTTCAGTTGACTGAGTTTCATGTTTAATGAATAAAGTAAATAATAATAATAATATATGTGTAGCTTGAAGTTTTACTAGTTGTGTACGGAGCTTCAGTTCATATTAAGACATATTGCAGAAGACATCACCATCCACACAAGCACGCAGAGAGTATATAGCCAATATAAACTTCACATACTAAGTTTGGTTCATTTCCCTTGTCTTATGCTTTTCAGTTTAAAAAATATATATTGTGTTGCACACAAATTATAGATAATTTGGGTAAATGTGGACTGAACACATTCATACTCTGTACTGCATAGAAATAAGTCTGTGCGGATTTCCCAAACCCATGTACCAGCCAGGAAAGACGTTTGGCCTTTTATAAAACACTTGTAATGCAATATATCAGCTATTGGCACACGGAAAAAGAACAAATGAATTCAGCCCCATTCCACTTTTCTTTCCCCTTCCATTTAGCTGACTTGTGTGATTAGTGTTTTAAAAGCCTGGAATGTTGGAATATTATTTTGTCCTCAGTCCAAAACTGCATTACCTTTCCTACTCTGGGGGAAAATAACAATGTTTACAAGACAAAAGATTATATTCTGCAAGTGCAGTTGGACTGAATTTCTGACCCGCACATAATACAGGCTGCAGAGCAACAGCAATCGCCTCCAAAAGCCTACTTGGCTTGCTTGTTATCCTTTAGAAATCAAGTTCCACTTGAAATAAAATAGATGATTCTCCAGAAATGTTCCCCCCTCCGCACCCCAGGTCCTCCAACAAGGCTGAGTTTTTTTCTTAGAAATCAGGAGGTTCTGTTTTAATATATGATTCTGGCATCAGGATAAGGAGTTAGAACAAACATGCCTGGTTTTGCAATATCTTGTGGCATTAAATGTGTGACACTGAACTTATCAGTTCAGTAAAATCTTTTAATTGAAGAATGGATTAGACATCCATTAAGATCAGGCATGAAGCTGGCAAAAAAAAAAAAGGTTCTTCATTTATGGTTCCAAGTAATAGATCCATTCCAAGCAAAAACTCCGAGCAGGTAGATTCCTCAAAGAATAGTTTTATTGGAAATATCAAATTGGCCCATATCTGGTGAAAACCAACTCTGAAAGGTCCCATGTTTTTCACCTAATTAAAAGTAAACATTTTGTTCTCAACCCCAAACAATCATGGCCCAATCATGGCAGTATCTTCTGGTCTGGTGACATCACTCCTCCTTCATCTAGCCAGGTGTGACAATGTCCCAGGAGAAAAGTATTTTATTATGACTACAACATCCCAGCTATCTCTAATCCCCCCTCCCTCTCCCTTGCTCCAGTGTGGCAGCACTGAAGCCTCAAAATGGCTTCAGCCAGATCAGCTTCAGGGTTGACGTGTTTAGCCTGTGCTACAATTCTAACGAAAATCCTAGGCATGGAAGTTGCTCTTTGCTCTAATTTCAGCAATATTGGGATAACTGCAAAGAGCTAAATATGCAGATTGCAGGTCAGCCTTATGAGGTCCTCCGAAATTATTCAGCTATACAGTTCCTATCTTCCTAGCCAGAATGATTAATGGTCATAAAGCTGCTATAGATGTTCAAATAGGGACCCAAGTTAGAAAAAAACTGCTAAAACTAACATCATTACATAGAATTACAATTGTATGTATAATATAAAGGTCATAATGTTCAATATAGTCATTGTTATCACTGGGATCCCAGTATATGTAGGTGTAAATGAAAAAAGTGACTTAGTTTGGTGTGGGGTAACGGTGGGCTGGATTTGCAGGATTTTGGCTAATTGGTGTAGGGAGGACAGGAATTTTTGTTTGGTCTGGGTTGGCTGCATTTTAAAACTATGGTTATTTTGTTTCTCAAGGACCACAAGGAGTAGATTTGGTAATGTGCTTTGATGGGGGAGGAGAAGAAATTTTAGCAGTTTTAATATAAGTTTGTAAGTTCATGATTTGTTTGAAGGATTTGCAAGATTCTATTATTACAGCCGATCTCTATTCTAGTGAATCAGGGTGGAGTCTTCCTGACCCACTTCCAAATGTTATCTCTTTGTTTTGGACTTTAAAAATGTTGTAATCCCTTTTTCTTAGGTAAGGATTCCTACGTATTTCCATTGAGGTCATCTTCCTGACTCTCTATACATTGCCTCTTAAATTTTATTTATGTGAGTTCCTAGGAAAACTTTGCTCAGGTAGAGTACTGGTGTTTGGAGGTCTAGGTTCACATTTGTTAGGGCTCAGTATCAAAGGTAGTTCAACATTTGCATGTTAAATCCCCCAACCAAATTGAATTTCCAAAACATTTTTTATTCCTTCCAAAACCACTCTGCAACTCTTTTTCTTTTTTGCAGCAATCATTGTTTTAAATTATATGTATAATTTCCCTCCCAGGGCCTCTTTTACTCTCATTCTACCAAGCATTCTTTTTCATACTTCCCAATAGTTTATATCTAATGCAATTATGTGGTATTTTGTAATGTAGTTCTTTTTTGCCTTATCCCAAGCAGCTTCTATATATATATACTTTTTCCTTAATGTACTTTTTAATTCACTCTGCTGGCAAATTAAACTATCTTATACTCATTCATATTTTATACCTGTACTTTCTTTTCCTCTTGTCATTCTACTTACATTCTTTTTTCTTCCATTTCCTTCCATTTCTTCTATGTCTATTTTGTCTTCTTGAACTTCAGTTCTGTGACTGTATAAATACGTTTGTGAAAAGAAAAAAGAAGAAGAAAAGAAATTCCACTCCCCCAATAGAGAATTTCATTATAGTTGAGTCAGAAAACATATTATGTCCCATAAAGATGATCTTCTTCTGCAACACTGAGGTTCTCAGAAATGTTGACAATAGAAAAAGATCACTTTAAAACAAAATTACAGCATAATTGTAGGACAAAACAAGCAAAAGGAAGATCCAATTTCCTGGAATAAAACCTTCTTTTCTTTTTATGCAATATTTCAAAGAATAGCACTTTTGTGGATTTTTTATGCATGATTACAAGCAAATGGTGGGTGAAAGATTTGATATACGGTATAACTTGCTAAATAAAAGCTGAAAAATAAAAGGCAATATTAAAAATAATCTGCCGTTTGATCAATCTGTTAAATAAGTCTTTCCCAATATACTTTATTGCTATCAAATCTTTTCCTTTCATTATTCTATCTCTATGTTCCTTCCAAGTGGCTTCATTTTTTTTATTACCACAGTACACTAAGAACACCTTAGGCAATCATAACTCAGCCTAAGTCAACCAATAGCCAAATGCAAACACAGCAGCCCAACCTACTAGGGAACATCAGCCAATGAGTGCTTATTCTCCCTGCTCATACTTGCCACTTCCTGAGTTTTATAGCACCATATCTCCTATGGTTTGCGACATAAACAGAGAAAAGAGAAACAAAATCTTAAAGAAAGGCAAAAAATATGAAATCATCATGAGACAGTGTGTGTGAATTCTCCACACCCTCCCTCATTTGATTGCATATTTTGTTTGGTTTGCAAATATACTCTGGGATGATATATAGCAGGTCAAACATCATTGTGTTTTCCTACAAATGTTATGATGGTGGCTTTCATGCTAATACAATGCCATCTAAGAGTTTATCTTAGGGCTACGAGATGGTAGATGTGTCAGGCAGTCTCTTAAATCTGAAATCAGATGCTCACAGAGATGGAAAGGACAGGTCTTCACTTATAGCACAAATAAGGAGCACATAAGGAGTGCCAAAGAAGCAGTTAAAAAGTTTAAGATATGAGAGGGGAGGGGTTATGCTGCAGAAGTGGGGTATTCCCCCTGTGTGGCAGATTCTTCAGAGGTTGGGGGTAATCAGTGAAACTACAGTACAATGTGCATGTCTTAACACAAACTCATAAAGGGAAAGTCAACAACAATGCCCTCTACCACATGTATCCAAAGAAGACAGTCAAAAACAAATAAAATATATTTGAAAGAAATTCAAAGACAGTCTGAGGATGAGGTGAGAAAAATAAAAACTGTACTGACAGGGTAAGAGAATGTTGAGGAAACTGAATGATGGATTTCAGTATTAAAAGACTATAAAACACCCGAGGCTGCTAAGAGGCACGGTGTTGGCCTGCCTTTACTTACTGTAAAAGGGAATTGCTATAAAAAGTAGATCGTATAATACGAGTCTGAACTTTAGGCCGAATAGCATTAAGGTATTGAAAACACACCGGATGGGAAGGCGCCAAGCAACAGGCTTTCCTCTCTAATCAGCTGGGTTTGTGATAAAGGAGGAAACAAGCTGAAGGGTGGAACTCTTGCTCACTTATAATAATCCCCAGGACTCCAGCTTCAGAGTTTTGTTGTGTCTTTAAGACTCAGGTCAAGCTCAGAATTAGGAAGGAAATGGGAGCAATGGCAGTTAGTGGGGCATCAGAGGGAGGGGGAGAGAATCAACAAAAACAATAACACACAAGCACATTTTCCATTCCTGGAACTTCAATAGACATACCGGTATACTAAATAACTAATAATGTGCTGTCCTTTCACAACATCAAAAGTCTGCTGTCTGTTTGGTTTATGTGAAGTGGTATAGCTGGGTAATTTCAAATCCTGGATTTAATAATCTTATTGTGAGAGTGAGACTCCTTTAGGATAGCTGTGTGGGTTATTTGAGAATAAGCCCTACTTTGTTGAGAAAAGGAAAGAATACTATAAAATGTAGAATAATAAGTGAGTATTTGGAGGGAATTTCTTAAAATGAGAAGCACAGTGGTACTCGTTGTTAATTGGTTCCAGGAGGCACAATGGGTACCAAAAATGATAAGTACCAAGCAATTTTTTCCCATAAGGAATTATGTATTGAATCACAAGGCAGCCTACACTGACAGGTTCTAGCTTATGCATCGGTTACCAAACAAACAATGAGTACAGGGACAAAATATTCACATCAAAATACATTGAGTACGAAACAAACAATGAGTACCGGGACAAATTTTTGACATCAAAATAAGTTGAGTAGGAAAATTCGAAGAGTTTCGAAGCAATTGAGTACCAAGGTACCACTGTAAAGGATTTCAAAGTTAACATAAATTCAGAACTATTTTTATCACTGCTGTCTCTCTCTCTCTCTGACGGTCATTGGAAATTCTTCATCAGTTATTTGGATGATGTTCCAGACTGCTGAGTGTTGAATGTGAGTGTTTAAGTTAAGGAATATCCAACAGGGTGCTAGATAGTGCTTCTGAGTAAGCGTGGACATCTGGTTGGCACATCTTTAACTCAAGCATGTGCTTTCCTGGGGTTGTGCACTACTACGCGGCTTTAGAAAAAAATGTAGTTTCTTATAGATGCCATGTGAACATTCATACCTCCTCCAAAGCGCCTTTTTTTAAACTTCAGACCTGGACTGCTGCCTGACATTAGAGCATTAATTCAGCTTTTTTTTTTTCTGTTTGACTGTTTAGAAGTTGATGGACTGAGCTAGGTTCTCTTCCCTGGTACATTCACCATTAAAAGAATATTTCAGGTTGCTTTTTTTCCCTGGAGGAACTTTTGAAATCTCTAGCTGAATAAATGTCAGTGTCAGGCCTGCGTTTGGCCTGCCACACTTTCAGCTATTCTATTATGCATGTTATATTGTGGGCAAAATGGGAG